>JACXGJ010000111.1:120272-179007 GCA_016801105.1 Esox niger | reverse complement strand
GTTCTATACACACTGTCATGTTAGTGGAGCTTTATCTGGATGCGTTCTATACACACTGTCATGTTAGTGGAGCTTTATCTGGCTGCGTTCTATACACACTGTCATGTTAGTGGAGCTTTATCTGGCTGCGTTCTGCACACACTGTCATGTTAGTGGAGCTTTATCTGGCTGCGTTCTATACACACTGTCATGTTAGTGGAGTTTATCTGGCAGCATTCTACACACACTGTCATGACACGGTCATAAGTGTATATACAGGTGCGAAAGATGCATCTGACTACAGATATGCATTGGCAATATTTCATGTTGACCACCATGTGGTATTTCAAGTTGAGATATGTCCAATTCTGCATATGTCTAGAATAACTTCAAATCAAATGATGTACAGAGGCAATAAGGACTCTGAGCTTAATTTGATTTGTGTGTGAACCCCTCTATTCCATACAGGTTGAACATCATCTGCAAAGGCATTCTCGTCCAGAAGAAGAACCAGTTCATGCAAAGGCTACACAACTATTGGCTCCTTAAACGGCAGTCACGGAATGGGGTCGCTCTCATCCGTCGACTGCACTCCCATGTCCAATCACAGAGGCATATTGAACAGGTTAGAGGTTATGGTATTTTCAAGGCGGGATATGCACTAGGGTATTATTTTGATGAATGCAATGTAATGTTACAGTGCTGCAATAAATCAAAATATATAATCTAAAACAGTCTCTTGTGTGGGGCTTAGAAACTCATTTGACATTTGTTCTTTTAGTGTAGTCTAATAACAGAACACACCTGAACTTCAAAAAGTAGTTTGTCCACAATATCATGTATTTCTTATATGTGGGTGTGCTTGGTATTTGAAATGAATGTCTGTGTTTTCAGCCAGAACCAGATGAGAAGGTGTGCGCTGTGAGGGAGGAGCTGAAGTATTGGCAGAAGTTGCGACATGACCTAGAGAGAGCGCGGTTGTTGGTGGAACTAATTCGCAAACGGGAGAAACTGAAAAGAGAACAGGTGGGGGACTAGATATGAATCAACGTCTGTCACTGTCTCACTGTATAGATAGTTACTGAAGATGGGTGTAGACAACAAAAATAGTACGATTTGAGAAGCACTCCCCCTGCTGTATTCCCTCATCTTTCTTCCCATTTACTGAAACTTGCTACCAGCCATATCAGTCTTAATACTGACAAAATGACTAGCCATCTAGTATTTGCTTAAAAAGGTTCTTAAGACATCACATTTGATCTGCCAATTGTTTGTATAGGGATTTCTTCGTTGATGCTGGATTCAAAATGTGTACAGAGTGCGCACTCATCTGGGAACTGATGTACGTGGGTTGTTTTGCACCCTAAGATGTGGGTTCCTGCTTGGACATTCCATGCTCTATTTTGCGAATGCTCTGAGGATGGTGGTCCACAAACAGAGAAATATCCATTTAGTAGTCTGATTTGGAATTAAAATCTACATGTCTGTTGCTCGCATCCTCTGACCTCCAGCCCTTTCTTACCCTCTGCTACCCCAAAGGTCAAGGTTAACCAGGCTGCCCTGGAGCTACAGCTGACCCCGGTTCAGGTGCTGCTGCGCTCCACACTGGAACAGCTGCAGGAGAAAGACGTTGGCCAGATCTTTGCACAGCCTGTCTGCCTCAAGGAGGTTTGTAACCATACCGTAGTACTGTACCACTCTAAATGTTCATATTTAACACCTGATTTGGGGTCTGTTTACATCAGCAAACTCACCTATCCATAAGCTGCTGGACAAGCTGGATGTGGTACATAGGCAAATTCAATTGCTTTTGGGGTGGATACAGCTTTTAATTTCATATATATTTGCTAACTTGCTATGTCTTGCCTGCTTCCATCCCACAAAGCTTGCAATGCTCTCCTGAACATCGCCTCTCGAAGCAGGGCAGTGTTTACAGATCTCTCCTGTTTAGTTCGACACACAGCAGATAGAGCTGAAATCTGTAGACGCTTTGAGATAGTTTTTTTACTAAGCATTACTGTAAATATCCTGTTATCTGTTACATTTTGTCCATCGTGACTGAGCAACGGCACAAATCCTGCTACAGAAATGCATATACCATTGTTGATTCATGGTAGGTCATGCAAATAGAATATCATTTCTGATATTCATTGTGTGGTGATTTGATAGGATACCCCAGAGAAGTGGGGATACATTTGAACTGATCTGAGTTCAAATGTATCCCTAACCAACGCCAGATTCTGAACTAGTAGGCTGACCTAACCAATGCCAGATTCTGATCTGGTAGGCTGACCTAACCAACGCCAGATTCTGAACTAGTAGGCTGACCTAACCAATGCCAGATTCAGATCTGGTAGGCTGACCTAACCAATGCCAGATTCAGATCTGGTAGGCTGACCTAACCAACGCCAGATTCTGATCTGGTAGGCTGACCTAACCAACGCCAGATTCTGATCTGGTAGGCTGACCTAACCAACGCCAGATTCTGATCTGGTAGACTCACCTAACCAACGCCAGATTCTGATCTGGTAGACTCACCTAACCAACGCCAGATTCTGATCTGGTAGACTGACCTAACCAACGCCAGATTCTGATCTGGTAGGCTGACCTAACCAACGCCAGATTCTGATCTGGTAGGCTGACCTAACCAACGCCAGATTCTGATCTGGTAGACTGTGGAGTCCAGTGCGTTTACTGTTAGAGTAGGCATGCTAGCCCCTGGTGTCCTGGCTATGTTTCACATATGGCCCTCATCATGGCCACCTAACCTCCACTTTCACTTGAATCACTCCACCCCTTACAAAAAGAAGAAAAATATGTAAAACGAGTGTGTCCACATATTCCCAAAATTATATTCTATGTCATACAGTCTGGAGAAGAGCATCTGCTAAACGACTAAAACCTAAACTTTTGTCCCATGCAGTTCCCTCTTTGGTTATTGTAATCCTTACTATTTACACCCTTTGTTAATTACATTGTCATACTGTAGTTTACAGGCTGTCTGAATCACTGTCCTCTCAGGTCCCAGATTATCTGGAGTTCATCAGCCGACCTATGGACTTCTCCACCATGCGCTCCAAGCTGGAAGCCCATAGTTACACTTCTCTGGCCGACCTTGAGGCCGACTTCGACTTGATGGTGGCCAACTGCCTGCTGTATAACGCCAAGGACACAGTGTTCCACAGCGCCGCCCTGCGTCTTCGCAACCTGGGCGGCGCCATCCTCCGTCACGCCCAGCGGCAGGCCGATAACACCGGCTTTGACTTGGCCGTGGGCATGCACCTGGCCGAATCACCCCAGAAAAAAGACTACTACCGCTGCACGTGGGAGGATGGTGAGTGGCGCGGTAGAGCTGGGCGCTAAGCCTTACAGATGTACAAACTGGTTTGGGTTTTTACTTGACTTCACAATATTTTGCCTTATTTTTTAAATGATATAATAAGGAGTGATGAAACCCAAAATATCATGGCAGACGTGATATTTGAACTTCACATGCAGACAGAGCCTAAAAAGAACACCTGACACTGAGCTAACAAGCTAGCGACAGTGGTAACAATCACGTTCCTGTGTGGTGTCCTTTTCCTGCGTAGTGGACACTTTGCTGGACCCAGAGAACCGTCTACACATGTCTTCAGAGGAACAGCTGAAGGAGCTGCTGGACAAGCTGGACGTGGTCACGGCCATGCGCTGCAGTGGCGCGCGCACCCGTCGTATACGCCTCCTGCGCCGCGAGATTAACAGCATCCGCTACCGACAGGGCCAGCGCCAACGCGACACGCTCCTCAACGGAGACGTCAATGTAGAGGCCGAGGATGAGGATGGGAAAGATGTCGAGTCTTCAGATAAAGGTGGGTGATCCACGCGTGCGATATGTTATTGTCATGCATTTAACAGGTTTAGGATCAACTCCATTTCAGCGCCAGTCAGTTAAAAAAAAAATCCCTTCCCATTTTAAATGTGCCTTATTGGAATGCAAAGAGATTAATGGGAATGGACGTTTCAACACACTTCCTGATTTGCCTGGCAGTTTATGGTGTTGACCCCAACCCTGGTATTTTAATTACCTGCACCCTGAAATCTGCTCTGCTGAAACAAGACCAGTTGCGAACATGAGCTAACCGCCAACTATCCTCAGGTAATTGAGCCAGGCCCCCCCACACACACCGACCCAAAGCACCTCACTGTCTGCAGTCTAGTAAGTGGGGCCCCAGTTAGTTGCCTCCACCCTGTCCCGGCACATTCTGCCCTGCCTCCCCATGGACTCGCCTCCATTGGCCTCACACAGCCATGTTATCCCATGGCTGACACCAATGTAGCACTGGTTTTGGGGTTGTGGCCAAGCATTCTAAGTTGTAGAATCCTGGTCACGCATGCTCGTTTTTATACCACCGATATTTAACTCACCTGTTCGTTTGTTTGGTTGGCTTGTCTTTGAATTGGATGCCCTCAATGGTGGTCTTATGCCCACGTGGGGCTGTTGCTCGAGCTAGGGTAGCCTAAAATCACTCCACAAAGTGTGATGTTAATCAGTGAAAATTGGATCAGATCTTTTCTCCTCTTTCAGAGGACCTCAAGTGTACTCCACCCCCGACGCTGGAGCCAACATGCCTGGCTCTTCCCCCGCTACAGGGAGACACACCCCTGGAACCCCCCACGCTGCGCCCCATGACAAGGGAGCCACTGACCCTGGGTCATCCCAATAAGCGGCTGAAATTGGACAGCGAGAGCTTAGATGGTGGTAGGCTTACCCTTGCAGGGAACATGAATTGCACTAACTCAGAAGAGATGCCCAGTTTGCACTGTGTGACGCCCGCGGTCAACGGCCTGTCAGACACCCTGCCCATATGCCCTGCCACGGGGGGAGTAGGGCGCCGGACTTCCGTGCTTTTCAAAAAGGCAAAGAACGAATCGAAGCTGCTGAGAGAGAGAGACAGTATAACCCTGAACGGGAAAGCTTTCGAGGTCGTAACTAACGGCAGTGACCCATCGACCCCCAACTCAACTTTAAGTACCCCTTTATCCACCCCGAATAAGACGGCCCATCAGACCTTGACCCCCTCATCATTCACCACACCCGACTGGGGGGCACCTGGGGGAAGTGCCGTCTCAGAGGAGGAGTTGGACAGCAGCCCTGTTCAAACACTGGGGTCTGGTGAGTTGGGGATCATCATTTTATGATGCTAAAATGTACAAGTACCAACATTTATGCAGCCCTGAAATGCACCAGATCAACGGTCTATTTGTGTTTTCTGTTGATGTGTACGTGCGTTGGGTGAAACTTCAAACTCTGCAGGCGTCTGACGTGTCGGGCGAATGGTTTGTCTTTTCTTTCAGGTCTCACCAATGGTTTCAGTAAACAAAATGATGTTTTTTCCGACTCTGACTGTAGCCCTCCTCCAATACTCCACAAAGAAATGTAAGACATACATGCCTTGTATATTTAATTTTCCAATGTAGGGGAGACACAGTCTGATATCAAAGTTATGTGCCGCCTTGAAATAAATAATGATCAATTTTACAAGGTTATCAAGCAATTTATTCATGGTTTATCCTGTTATTTGGGCTTCTGCCATGTTTTTGTAGCCAGTGAACATCAGATGGTCACCTGATTAGTACAAAAATGCATCTTACTGAATTACTGTGTTCCCCACCAGAACCTCACTACCCAAACGTAGCCTTGGAAAACCTGCCCTTTCCAAAGTACCTTTCTTGGAGACTGTTAATGGAGATGGCGATTACACTGCTACAGGTATGAAGATCAATGTCATCATTTGGGAAAATCTTACTTTATCAACCTAAGGTTATGAAACCTGTCCTAGATCCATGTTCACACTGTTCTGATATGGTAACACTATAGCTCTGAAGGACATGAAAGTGGTCAGTGTCTTGATTATAACAATGATTTGAAAATGATCTGTTCTCACCTGGCCTACATTTCCTTTGGTGTTGATATCCACTTTCCTTTCAGGACATCAGAGAACTCTGTAGTTCACCCAAGACAAACAACCCATTTACACCAAAAGTTGTGTTCTAGGTTGGCATGTTAGTACTGAACTTTCTCCTGTCTCGGCAGGCAGTGGTATCCTGATGCCTTTTGGAAACAGAGTGGAGCCAGAGCCCCTGGACCTGGTCTGGGCCAAGTGTCGGGGTTATCCCTCCTACCCTGCGTTGGTAAGACAACACACAGGACCCAAAAGAACAGAGTTGCTGGTCCATTGGGTTTAGCACTTGAAAATGTATTTAAATTAAGTTAGGCTACTCCAAAGTCTGCAGTGCTAAGCCTAATGCCTTTTCATACGTATTTGCTTTAAGAGTTGATTAAAAATGTACAAAGTTTTATTCTGAATCATACTACATTTTGTTTAAACTATGTCCAGTACTACTTAGACTTTGACATTTTTTCCTTTCAAGCCACTTTATATCCAGTGTAATGCCATTTCGCAGATTTCATGTCATGTTGAAATGAATCTGTCCATCTTTTCCATTGGCCAGATCATTGACCCTGAGATGCCCCAGGAGGGCTTGTTGCATAACGGGGTTCCCATCCCTGTCCCCCCGCTGGACGTCCTGAAACTGGGAGAGCAGAACACAGAGGAGGCCGGCCAGAAGCTTTTTCTGGTGCTCTTCTTCGACAACAAGAGGACATGGTGAGAGGAGGGCATGTTTGTCTAACACCGATACGTCCCCCTCAATGGTTGTCAAACCTCTTATCAGAATAATGTGATGATGGGCAATGCCTACCTACTGTGCAGTCCATAAGTGTTTGGAGAGTCATGCAGGTTTTGATGTTTTGCTATTGTGAAACCATTTTAAACATAGACCCCCCAGTGGGACCGATGTTGTATGGAAGCTTCAGCATCTCCTCTTGCACGCAAGAAATATGCCAGTCCTATCGGTTTACACAATATAAAAGAGACTGGTCAGCCTTGTTTTAAATCAACAAAACCAACTCTGCTTGTGTAGACTTTATTGAAGGCAGAGCCTTAGCAGAGTAATCAGAGTAGGGTTCTATTGACTTAGCCCTTAAGGGATCTTTCCTATTCACTAGTGGATGTCATATTCAAATCCGTTATTGATAATATTCTTTGATAAGTTAGTGAGTTAGGGGAGTTGTACATCTATGAGGCTGTTAATTAAGCTAGTTGATCCTTCCTACAACAGCAGGAACCATGTAGATCGGGCACACATTTACAGACAGAGGAACCATGTAGAAATGCGAGTCAAGTAAAAAGCTTATAAATAGCTTTGGGGCAGTGTTTTATTAAGGGACTTGAATGTCCCAATAATAGGTAGAGGCCCTATGTTGTCAAAGGGTTTTTTTCACCACGAAGTAGAGGGTGAGTGACCTTGTCTTACTAAATAATTTAAGTTTTAGTCTACATAGGCCTGTACCAGCAGACTTGTGGGCTGAAATCAAGGGATATGTGTGTTCTTGGGAATGGATTATTCACGTCTGTAGTGGGAAAATGTTACCTGCACAAGATGAACATAAGGCGTCTTTACGGAACAGAAATATATACAGGTGCTGGTCACATAATTAGAATATCATCAAAAAGTTGATTCATTTCAGTAATTCCATTCAAAATGTTATACTTGTATAATGTATACAGTCATTCCACACAGACTGATATATTTCAAGTGTTCATTCCTTTTAATTTTTATGAATTTTTATGACAACTAATGAAAACCCCAAAATCAGTATCTCAGAAAATTAGAATATTACTTACGACCAATAAAAAAAAAGGATTTTTAGAAATGTTGGCCAACTGAAAAGTATGAACATGAAAAGTAGGAGCATGTACAGCACTCAATACTTAGTTGGGGCCCCTTGTCTTGAATTACTGCAGCAATGTGGCATGGCACAGAGTCGATCAGTCTGTGGCACTGCTCAGGTGGTATGAGAGCCCAGGTTGCTCTGATAGTGGCCTTCAGCTCTGTTCTCTTAGTTGTCAGTTATAATCATCAAAATTCAAAGGAATGAACACTTGAAATATATAAGTCTGTGTGGAATGACTGTATACAGTATGCAAGTTTCACTTTTTGAATGGAATTACTGAAATAAATCAACTTTTTGATGATATTGTAATTATATGACCAGCACCTGTAAATGCAACTTCAGATTGTAGGATTTTAGTGGGTTAGAGTTAAAATAAAGAAATCAGTCAATTAAGCCCTAATCTATGGATTTCACATGAACAAAATAGGCTTCAGTTGTGTATGGAACATTTGTGGGATGTTTTATTTCTGACACTTGGGACTGACACTTTTGTTCAGTATTTTTTTAAAGCTGAATACATGAACAGACACCAACAGGTAGCATAATGGAGACTGAACCAGCCTGGGCAAATATGGGCGCAGTCTGACCTCATTCCTGCTTGTGTTTACAGCCTTCAGTAGGGGGTTTGAGGGTCTGAGAGTGCTTTGACTATGATGCTTGAATTTCTATCCTATAGGGTGTTACATTTGGAGGTGCCTGTGAGAGCCTGGGTCAACATTAGCATTCCAATGTTAGTCCTACCAGCCAACTGTCCTGAAGCCATCTCGTGGGAAACAGGCCTTGACTTTAGTTGCACAGAACACCATCTTGCAGTCAGTTTCCTGCAATTTTATTCATTTGTCCATTGAGCGGACAGACATTTTTAAGCTAATTTCATGGACTTCTATAAAATGTGCTCATGGAACTGAGAGTTGAGCCATAATAATTGCTCGCATATTCAGCATTTTAGATAATTACGATTATTTAAGTTTTCTGACCATAGGTCATCAGCCAATTTACCAGTTTGTCTACAGTTTGTGAAAGAGAATTTTTTTTCATGCACTTCATGTGATCGAAATAACCCGAAGTTCACAATTCAAATGTGGTCTGAACTCCTTTTACCTGAACGGGCACCTATCTCCCTAGCGCTCCTAGAATGTGGGCACGTATCTTCCTCCGTTCCAGACGTGTTTGGTTCAGCGTCCTCCTTTTCTCGCCCCTGTAGGCAGTGGCTACCGCGGGACAAGGTGTCTCCTTTGGGAGTGGACGAGACGGGCGACAAGCTGCGCATGATGGAGGGCAGAAAGACCACCATCCGCAAATCTGTGCAGGTGGCCTACGACCGGGCCATGGTGCACCAGAGTCGTGTACGCCACGAGCATTTTGTCACCTCCAACTACCTGTAGTAATCGGTGGGGGGGTGCATCTTCACAAACGTATTATTACTTCGAAAGGGTTGAATTGCTTTGATATTTAGGACCCATATCTATATTTTTCACAAAAGTGTCACGCTATAAAAGAGGGGTGTCGTTTCCTTTATATTGTAGGTTGGAGTAACTTGCCTTGTCTTGGCATCATTCTTGAAATTCATGGCAAACTAAAAATACAGTCTTGATGCCCAAATACATCCTTTTACAACTTGCAAAGCTGTCATTATCATGGTACAGGTCTATAGATAGAAACTAAATTGGCATTCTCGACTAAATCTGCAACATTATAATCTGTCTTCTGCATGTCATGACCATATTTTCTTGCTTATGCTCCTCGTCTATGTTGTCTGCTTCCTGTCATTTGCTTCAGGTTTTGTGTGTACAACATCTGCGGACCTGTTCCATATCAATGAGAGCAGTGCAGTTTAGAAAAGGACATGTTTGGGTGTTTTGGGAGCTTTACTCCGGGTTTCCATTTGCCCTGAATCAACATACAAATGCTGAGGCAGTAAGTTACACAAAACTAAGTGATTTTTCAGTGTCTTCACCCTTCTATAGCATGACAAAGAATTATGACTTAGTCATGTATTGATGGGAGCCATGATGATGCCAGCGAAATCAGTGGCTGAATCAGAGTTGAATGAACTCCTCCCTTTATGTAAAATGCTAGTGCCAATGAATCAACTGATTGAAGAATAGTTGTATGAACTCTGGAACAGTAAGGAAAAGACTGCCATTTTTCTTAAAATGACTTTTATATTTTAATGTTTTACAAACCACTTGTTGTATATTGTAAAGACTCCTGTGTGTACAGTATGTGTATATATATATTTCATACTAAACCAAATTCTCTTGCTATTTTTTTAAAATGCAAATTCAATCACCTGTAGCAATTTTAGTAATGCTGTACAAACTTGTAAAAAAGTATTATTGCTACGGAGCGTATTCAGCTTGTCTTTGATGTTTGTCTGTAATGGATCTGCAGAACTGCACACAACACAATGGACATTTCTTTATAAATGCTTTTTTATACAAAGAAATGTATTTTATTTATGGAAATGGGAGAATATTGAAATAAAGTTTTATATATTGTTTGGAAGATAAAAACAAATGTATCTTAAGATTTTTAATAAGGTTATAACATTTGCAACCCAGATGAACTAGTGATGCAGATGAGTTGCGTATGTTGTTTCAGGGGCTTGTTAAGATTGTTGAGAGACTGAGGCTGACCAATCCTTAGCCCGTGGGGAAGAACAGAATATATATTTATTTTAGAGTCCTCAGAGTATTCTAAACCCAGTTAATAAAATGGAGACAAACAATGTAAGCTTGTACAAATTGCTGATTTGACCCACTTGGCAAATAACATGTTTGAATCAGTATTTTCATGTGGGTAAATAAATAATGGTGTTGAAACTATTGTGAATTGTTAATGATTTGAATCTTGATGTGACAATATCACTAGATGACAGGGAGAAAAAAATGTTTAACTACAACCATGTACTTTTGCAGTTGGATTTTGTCCACTGAAACAAAGCTGAGTGCTGAATCATTATAGTAAAATTGGCTAGGTTTCTTTGATTATGTATACAAATAAAAAAAAAGTTCCAGATCCACATGGCATGTTTCAGTCTTCAGTGTACAACTATGAGGCTGTTGATTAAGCTAGAAAAAATGTAAAAGAATATATGAAAGAGAAAATAAATTTGTATTAAATATGCCACGTTCAAACAGTACCAATGTCAGCTCTATATCCAACAAATCCGGCCTGAATATCTCATCCCTTTACCTTGCTCTTCCATAAGAACATTACAATTTGACAATACTTATAAAATGTAGCTGCTAACCATTCTGAACATGAACAAGTACACTTAACATTGCACCAGTGCTCTCTAATATTTTTCACTTGCAAATGTTCCTGTAACTAGAAGATACTGTTGTTATTTACATTTTCTATAACCTAGGGGACAACCTTTATTGACTGTTCCTTGAATTTCACCTTAATGGAATATTTTGTTGCCTTGGCCATGTGTTTTGGGTCATTGTCATGCTGGAATTCCCATCCACGACCCATTTTCAATGCCCTGGCTGATGTACATGGCCCAGTCCATCGTCCCTTTGATGCGTGAAGTTGTCTTTTCCCCTTGCAGAAAAACCCAGATGTTTGACATTGGGGATGGTGTTCTGGGGGTCATAGGCAGCATTCCTCCTCCGAACACGTCGAGTTGAGTTGATGCCAAAGAGCTTGATTTTGGTCTCATCCGACCACAACACTTTGTCCCAGTTGTCCTCTGAATAATTCAGATTCTCATTGGCCAACTTCAGACGGACATGTACATGTGCTTTCTTGAGCAGGCGCTGCAGGATTGCGGGTGCTGCAGGATTTCAATCCTTCACATCGTAGTGTGTTACCAATTGGTTTCTTGGTGACTGTGGTCCCAGCTGCCTTGAGAACATTGACAAGATCCTCCTGTGTAGTTCTGGGCTGATTACTCACCTTTCTCATGATCATTGAAACTCCACGAGGTGAGATCTTTCATGGAGCCCAAGACCGAGGGAGACTGACAGTTATTTTGTGTTTCTTCCATTTGTGAATAATCACACCAACTGTTGTTACCTTCTCATCAAGCTGCTTGGCAATGGTCTTGTAGTCCATTCCAGCCTTGTGTAGGTCTACAATCTTGTCCCTGACATCCTCGGACAGCTCTTTGGTCTTGGCCATGGGGGATAGTTTGGAATCTGTTTGATTGATTGTTTCTGTGGACAGGTGTCTTTTATACAGGTAATAAGCTGAGTTTAGGAGTACTCCCTTTAAAAGTGTGCTCCTAATCTCAGCTCGATACCTGTATAAGAGACACCTGGGAGCCAGAAATCTTTCTGATTGCGAGGGGATCAAATTATTATTTTACTATAAAATTTTTGACATGCGTTTTTCCGGATTTCTTTGTTGGTATTCTGTCTCATTGTTCAAATAAACCTAGCATAAAAATTATAGACTGATAATTTCTTAATCAGTGGGCAAATGTACAACATCAGCAGGGGATCAAATACTTTTTTCCCTCACTCTATGAACAACTAACCATTAAGTGTAATAATTGAATTTAGCATCTAGGATCCAAACCGCCCAAGGAATGCATGGGGGCATAGACAAACAATGCTTCAGAATGCTTTGGTATTGGCAGTCATAAAAACATAAAGATCTACAATAAAACAAGAACCTTTTAAGATACCATGCAGCCTCCATTAGGAAATGGAAGTGGAATATCAGTTAGAGCAGCAGTCCAGAAACTAAAATGGAAAATTGGTTAATTTGGAAACAACAAAACTGTTATTTATTTTGAAATGTGAAAGGGAGCAATGGGTTAACATTTGACATCCTGAACCGAATCTTGAAAAAAGGGGGTAAAGTGCGTGAACCTTGTATAACTTCCCTATGGAATCAGACATTGTCAGCAAAATCTACTGGCCCTTTCACTGAGTTCTGTCATTACAAGAACCTAGGCGTTCCAAATTCACTCCTCAATAGTTTTTTAGTCTGTCACTTATAACAACATACTGAACTACATCAGGTTTTTATTATCAATGTCAATGATCCCCTAATTTGGCACCGCTCAGGTTACCGTCAGAAATTGTGTATTACATGAACAGTATATAATCATACCGTACGTTACCTCTACTATGAACACATTCTAAGGATTAAATGAATATATTCATAGATGCATTGGTCATTTAGGGACCATGTGGTGTGGGGATGGGTTAAATACGGAAAGAAAACTTGGTGGGTAATTGTGAGCAAACCGACAAATATCTCCTTTCTCGCCTGTGCCTATGTAATTATTTGAACTGTTTTTAATTGTTCTTTGATATCCTTTATATAATTAGATTACAATTAGATTTAATTTAATGTCAATTCCAGCCATCAATAACAAAGCTTATCTTTCTTGATGCTTTTAGATTAGAATTAGAATCATTAAAGCTTACTGCAGACAACGATCAGCTACAGGGAAATCCAATGTTCTATATGTTTAAGAAATATACAAAATATATTAGTGCCAAAGCACCATACAACCAATAAGCAAATCATAACTTCTATGATGAACAAATTTGAGCAATTTGACTTTATTATTTATTTTCAGCACCATAATGAAATTATTATTTGTTGATATGAACAAACAGAAATACATCAAAGGCTTGAGACAAAAAAATCTCCATCCCATCCCAGAATGTTTCAAAGTAGCCTAGACAAAACACCCATAGAAATAAAGGACATTAACCCACATTATATTGTTTCATGTTGTATTGGTTGAAACTTTCCAGAAAACAATGACATATTTTTAGTTATATTTGCAACCCATACTAGATGCTACATCTTCTGCTCAACCCTCTTTCTACCTGTTATTATCATCCAGTGACGCTGAAGGGCGGACGACGACAAATATAATTATCTATTAGTCAGTCAATCTTGGTATTTAAGACTACCTAGCAAAAACAGTAAACAATAAACATTTATAACCTGTTTTATGAACAGTAACATCATTGCTATTTATACATATTTCTGACCCGTGGTTTGGGTCCTAAATGTTCAAGTTTGTCCCGGGCCCTGAGATTCCTGTTGTCGTCCCTGTTATCTTCTTTCAAGAGTGCTGTTTTTCCCCACCAGTTTAATTTTAGAACATGTGCATAGCTTACTGCTGTGAACACACTGCTGTGCACATAATGTACAGAAATACTAGTTGACATTTTAAGGTTAACAGAGAAGAAATCATAGTTTAACCTGTAAAGCAAGGGTTAGAACACGAATCTATTGTGCCCAATTCAAAAAGTGGATAAAAAGGTTTGACAAACCTCCCCCTCCCCGATTAGTTTTTTACCAGTCCACCCCCCCATACACACGTACCCCTGGTCAATTTCGAACTGTCCCTATATTTTGGGCGGGGTTTTGTCTTTTGCCTTTATACTGATTGGTAGGACTATTACTATACTGTGTCAATCAAATCAGACGACACTTAAACCTAGAGCAACTCTACTCTTGGATTCATATGTAGGTATAGAAGAGTTCTTCAAGGTTTGGTGAAGGTTTAGTCGGAAAATGAGAGCTTTTGCCTTTATTTTGGCCTGGATCTCGTTGTGTGCGGTTTTTGCGCTGACACGTTGTAAAGAACAGCGAGGACTAGCTGAAGGTAGGGCTGCCGAAATAACAAGCAAACTTGCATGCCGCCATTCCATTGTAAATGTTAGATGTAACGTTAACGCTACAATAATGAACTTCGCTAACAGTTGTTACGCTGTTATAACTCGCACATGAATCAAAACAATTTATTGCGGACATCCAGTTCTGCGCCGGCCGTTCTGGAGTTTTCCACATCGCTGACGTGGACGGGGTTTATCTCCGATTCAAATCAGATTGTGGCTGATATTTGTTCTATTTAACTTATAATTCTGTACAGATAGAAGTCTATTTCTACTTGACATAATGGATTTGATAAGAGTTCGAACTACATTAGACCAAGGAGCAATTATGATGTGAGAAATAATGTTACTGGCTGCTACTGTAGCATTTACAGTAGTGCAAAATAAAAGTTGGTTGGAAGATTACTCTGTGCACAATACTCGTGAATTTATTTATTTCTTGGTATAGCATTATGCTGGAAATGATTGAGAATGATGGAATATTATTTGTTATATATTGCATGTTTGTGCTGAAAATTATTAACGTATTGTTAATGTAATGTCATGTTTTATTTGTAGGATTAACAGTTCTAAAGAAAATTATTTGTTAATGAAATATACTAATGGCATAAATTTGAAATATACTAATGGCATACATTTTTACTCATTTCATTGGCCACGATCTCAGATACCATTAATATATTACACACGTTAGCATAAAGTTTCATGTCACTTAACCATGCTCAAACTACACAGGCCAACTCTTATGTTAGTTATATACTTAAACGTTGTTTTGTCTTCAGACAATCTTCTAGTTTTGACTGTTGCGACCAAAGAGACAGATGGCTTCAGACGTTTCATGAGATCTGCCCAGCACTTTAACTACACGGTCAAGGTATGGAAAGTACTGACTGAAAATGTCATCCAACGCCTCAGTCTTACTGACTTGCATCCATTCATTTCTATCTCTGACAATATCGAAGTCTTGATTGGAAACAAGCCTCTTTAGAAACGGTCTTAACTATTTGCTCTTTGTTGTGGAGAATGTGGTTAGCAGTTTTTATATTTGTCCTGGAAGGTGCTTGGCAATGGGGAGACATGGAATGGTGGGGACTATATGACTGCTCCAGGAGGGGGTCAGAAAGTGAGCCTACTTAAAGCAGCTCTGCAGAACATGGAGGAAGACAAAGTTATTCTATTCATCGACAGGTAGAGTTCACTCTGACTTCACTATTACCCACATTGTTTAATTCAGGTGCTGTGTTTACATGTCAGTGCTTTCAATTAAGATGGAGCATCTTTAGATTGAATATATTCACACTTTGAATTGTTTGAATGGTTGAGTATCAAATCTACACTAGCCATACATCTGCTTCAGCTCTGTACAGTGAGGCTCTTAAAAGCTTTCTCTTTTCTCCCAAAGCTACGATGTTGTCTTTGCTTCTGGTCCCAAAGAACTGCTGAAGAAGTTCCAGCAGACAAGCCACAAGGTGGTCTTCTCTGCAGAGAACCTAATCTGGCCTGACAGACACTTGGAGGACAAATACCCCCATGTTAGAGAGGGAAAGAGGTTCTTGGGGTCAGGGGGTATGTCAAACACTAATGTCAATGTAGAGCATTGCGTAGAAGATATCTCAACCCTCAATCATTGTGCCTTTCATAGAAAGATTTTGCTTTTCTTTTTATTAAGGTTTGAGTCTATAATTTTCATGTTTTTAAGTGCTGAATTTTTGTCAGAAAACAAAACACATGAACTGACCATTGATTACATTTCCCATTTGTTTTCCATTTCTAATATTTAAACTTTTTTGTCTTTACAGTCTTTGTCACGTTTTGTCTTTGTCCCTAGGATTCATTGGCTATGTTCCTAACCTCAAAGAGATGGTATCTGACTGGTCAGGGAAAGACAATGACAGTGATCAACTTTTCTTCACCAAGATCTATACCAACCCAGAGAAAAGGGTAGGAATCTACCTTTGTACTGGTCCTTTATAGTTCTATAAGAAAGCTCTTCTAACCACAGGTCTCCACCTCCACTTATATTTCTGATACACTACTTCACTTAATGAGGCATACTTACTACGACTACTGAGTTGAGTAGTTGGGCAATCTAGCTATTTTAATGTTATTGCACATAAGTTGCTCTGGATCTGAACATATGCGGAATGACAAACATTTCAATGCACAATGACTGTGTATTGTACTGTAACTTTGCATACATCTTCATTTTCAGAAATCCATCAATATAACACTGGACAACAAATGCAGAATTTTTCAGAATCTTTATGGATCCCTCGGTGAGTTTTTTCATACATTTAGACTGAGCGCATGTCTCTCCAATGTCTACCAGTTTATCTCCAGCAAACCATCTGCCAGCACGTTCACATGCACATCAACTGTTTCTAATGAGAGGTCCACTGAACCACAGAAAGCTTTAAAATCCCCTCTCCTTTTACTGAGGCTTTAAAAGGACGGTTTCAGTTATCACCTTTTCTGTTGTGTAATGAGGGACTTTGAAAAGAAAAGAGGACACTGATTTTGCCTCCAGGCTTTGTGAGTTGTGAATGGATGAATGAGGCTTTGATGGAGGACAATCTGTGTATGGGATGCAGAAGGTCATTTTTGAGCGTTACTGGTATATCCTTGGGCCCTAGGCTTCAAAGACAAACAGCCCCCTTTTGGGACAGCCGACAGACTGCTCTGAGCCTTGCTTTCTACTTTTCTCTCATTCTTCCTCTCTTTTCCAGTGTCTTTCTTCCTTCCCTTTTCACTTCCTGTCTTTCTCTTCCTCTCTCAGTCTCTCTTTCCTGGCTGTTGTTGACTGAGGCCGAGCAAGCTTCAGGAATGTGTGCGATCGCTGCGAGAGAGAGATGTGTCTGAGCTCACGTAGACCAGAGAGGGAGTGGGGAGGGGACGGGCACATCTAGTCCATGCTTTTCCCTGATGCCATTAAAGCACAGGGGCGGATGTGTTAAACCTTTTCACAGCTGCAGTTGGGTGTGCTGATTAAACCTTCTGGACAGCAACGCCGTTCTGTTTATAGCTAGAGACTTGAATTATAACATTTTTAAGATGGATAGAGAGGTGATGGTTGTGTTCACATATTTAATTAAAATCTGTATTGTAACAGCCCTGTTTTAAAACCCAGCTTCTTGGAGAGTGACATACATTAATTCACAATGTGTAGAGTGACCTGAGTTTCAAAAGCAACACCTAAGTGGCTCAGTTTAGGAATAATATTTATACATAACCTTATGGGGGATATCACTGTATTGCTCCCACTTTGTGAAAGTTAACAGAATTTAACTTTCTCCTTCTCTCCTTACATTTTACTTAAATTTATGGAAGATGTAAAAAATATATTTTGGGATAATTTTTAAATGGCACAGTGATTCTTAAATATACTATGCTTGTTTTTTTATCACATAAACAAAAATCAAGAGAACTGAGTTGAGTTATAAGGAAATGATAGAAGGAACTTGCTTGGCGCTGTCTGTCATTGCTCGAGAGATGATTGCATCTTGATGACACAGTGGCGTAGAGGAAGTGTGCAGCTTTTGCATTTGACAACAAAATACATTTTTCAAAAATAGCAATTCTGCATTTTAGGTGAGCTTTTGTAAAATAATTTCAGAATTGTTCCACATGTGGTACTGATGTTTTGTGTTTATTTCCAGATGAAGTGGTATTGAAGTTTGAGGATGGGCGAGTTCGGGCCAGAAATGTGTTGTATGACACTTTACCTGTCATTGTGCACGGCAACGGGCCCACCAAGGTAACCTACCAACCTTTGTCCTTTGTCAATACACCAAATGTAAATGTGGGACCTAAAAATAGTAATGATGTTCTGAAAAGATGAAGTAAACAAAAGTAAATGTGTAGTTTTAAAAATATTCCAAGTCTAAACTATTTTCTGTCCTTGGGGGAACCAAGGACAGAATGCAACGGTAGCAGAGTCGCTGCACATTTTTGGAAAACATCTGAAATCCTACCTTTTCAAGGAGAACCAAAAATAACTCCACAGCCTGTTGCCTTGATGGGGCTCATTTCCAATACGCTACATTTTCCAAGTCTTATCAAGAAGAATCACTGTTGTGTGAACTTGCAGATATAGATAGTGGGAGGCATCACCTTCTGATGTAGCGTGCGCCACATTCTTCAAAATTCAAAAGTGGGTGTATTTTCCCAAAAACAATAACATTTCAAAGTTTCAACATTTGATATGTTGTCTTCGTGCTTTTTAAAATTAAATACAGGGATAAATTATATGCGCATCATTGCATTGCTTTTATTTGCATTTTATGCAGCGTCCCAACTAGGATCTTAAAATGTATATACTAACTGTAATTTACTGTGAATTTACTAACAGTAAATGTTTGTATTGATTTTAGCTCCAGATCAACTACTTGGGCAACTACATCCCAAAAGTGTGGACATTTGAAACTGGTTGCAGTGGATGTCTTCAGGACCTACGGCCACTCTCAGGACTAAAGGTGGGTTGCTCGTTTTATGGAAAGTATTCAGGTGATACAGTTATGTATATTCAGGAAAATATTGAAAGCGTTTTATTTTTACAAGCCCTTATTTGAACCAGGTAAGTATTACTGAGGAGATGTGTCGTTAACATCATCATATCTTTTGCTGGAATTAAAACAATATCAAAAATGTGTCAGAATTCATGAATCACTTGAAATTATTGTTGGACTGTCTCTCTACGCACACAATTCTCTTACTCAGAGAGTTGTGGACTAAGCCCACAAGCCGTCTATGGATTAGACTTGAAAATGTTTACTTTAAAACCAACAGCTGATATTTATCAGATAAAATGTGTATGGTATCTACCACAATCGTTTGGGTTTCCCCAGTTTTATGTTTTCGCTATGATAGTACAATTGTTTTTCTAAAAGAAAATTGTTATTTCACAAAGTTCTTTCAAGCTGCTTTAGTGGAGGACAGCAATGTAACCCTAAAATGCTGCACTTGCGCTAATTTGAAACTGTTAAGTGAATAGAGCGACATATTGGTCATAATTTCCCTGCATGAAAGGTATTTCTGGTAGAAGTAAAATGCAATGTACATGACAGTGATTTAATTTATTCTTTCTAAAATGCCATTTTTCAACGTACAGGAAAGTGAATACCCACTGGTGGTCATTGGAATCTTCATCCAGCAGCCCACCCCCTTTGTCAGTGTGTTCTTTGAGCGTCTGCACAAACTGGAATACCCCCGAAACCGACTCAAACTCTTCATCTACAACCAGGTGAGAGAAAAGATTTCTTGTTACGTAGTACAAATCAGTCCACATCTAATTTTCTATGTATAATTACATTTTCCTTTTTGATTTCAGTGAATGTTTGGACTTGTATGATTGGATCACACTGTTGCACTCTGTAACCTATTCTGGGTTTCTTCCTCTACATTTTTTAAACATGTGCTAACATGCCCCTGTAAAGTATGGCCAGTTAGCTTATCATTAAGGGCCAGGCATTAGCTAACAATGGCCCTCTACAGATTTACAAATCTTTAGAGATTTCGGGACAAAATGTCAGTTTACATTACTTACAGATAAACTCTTCAATTTACACTATAATTGCACAAATCACATGACATACAGCTCTGGAAAAAAATAAGAGACCACTGCAAAATGATCAGATTCTCTGGTTATACTATTTATAGCTATGTGTTTGAGTAAAACAGTTTGAATGCATTTTTGTTTTATTCTATGAACTACTGACAACATTACTCCCAAATTCCAAATTAAACATATTTATATAAAACAAAATCAACAACAAAACAGTAATGTTTGAACTTAAGAAGAGTTCAGAAATATCTGGAGATTGGTCTGGCCATGACTGGTTCTTGATCTGGTGTTCCTCCATTCACACCTTGATTGAACTAGCTGTGTGGCTTGGAGCATTGTCCTGCTGGAAAAAAAACAATTCTCAGAGTTTGGGAACATTGTCAGAGCAGAAGAAAGCAGGTGTTCTTCCAGGATAACCTTGTACTTGGCTTGTTTCATGTGTCCTTCACAATGACAAATCTGCCAAATTCCAGCCTTGCTGAAGCATCCCCAGATCATCACTGATCCTCCATCACAGTGGTTGCGAGACACGGTGGCTTGTAGCCCTCACCGGGTTTCCATCTAACCATTAGATGACCACGTAATGGGCAAAGCTGAAAATTTGAATGACCTTCTCCATTCCTCAACGGTCTAATCCTTATGGTCTTTTGCAAACTTGAGCCCGGCTCTTCTTTGCTTCTCATTGATTTTTCTAGCTTTGCACTACTTCAACCCTGCCCCTAGGAGCCTGTTCCAAACCGTCCTCCTCGTGCACTTCACCCCAGCTGCAATTTGCCATTATTTTTGTTGGTCACTTGATGTCATTCTACAGTTGTTGAGAGACATTCAAAGGAGTTGACAGTTATTTTGGTCGTTTTCACCCTCTGCTAATCTATAGCTGTGTTGTCTCCAATGTCTGTTGCTTGACCTTGTTCGCATTAACTGCCGTCTTTGACATTTTCAGGATGGATGCAATCTGAGGATCACTGTGTCCCTTTGCCAGTAAAGCCATAATTTATCCTTTCTTTTCCTCACTCAAAACTTTTCTTTTCAACTCTTTTGTCATGCTGATTAGATATTTTTTATTTAAATTACCTTTCAGGAACTACTTGCACTGTTTTTGCCATCCAGCTGGTCCTATGTTGTTAATGTTTATAGTATTCACAGCTGATTTATTTTAATAAGCCATTGCCTAAAACTTAGTTAGTTTGGCCTATCATATCAGTCTGAAGTTGATTTGTTTGGCCAGTCATATCTGAGTCTGGTGTTGGTTAGTTTGGTCTATCATATCTTAGACTGGTGTTGATTCGTTTGGGCAACCAGATCAGGGAAAACTTTGGGCCGCAGGTAAAAAAAAGTTCCACAAACACTCTTTGGTTGCAAGATTTGGCTTCCGCTATTTTCTGTGGCCGATTTCAGAATACAATTGTGCTCAAATGTTTGAATGCCTTTTTAGAATTGGTAATATATGTAAAATTTTTAAAGAAAACATGAGTGAGCAGGCAAAACACATGTCTGTTGTTTCTTATGTAATTCACATTCCGCTGTAGGTCAGAACAGAATGGCACTATCAAAAAACAATACATGGCAACACAGAAAATAATAAACTGACCCGTTCAAAGGTCTGCCTACCCTTAGTTCTTAATAGTGTGCATTGCCTCCTTTAGCATCAATGACAATGTGCAGTACTTTGTGATAGTTGTCAATGAGGCCCTGAATTCTTGACCTTGTGCTTAGAGTCATTGTCGAGCTGGAAAGTCCAAGAGTGTCCCATGCACAGCTTTTGTACAGAAGAATGCAACTTGTCTGCCAGAATTTTCTGATAACATGCTGCATTCATATTGCCACCGATTTTCATGAGATTCCCCATGCCGTTAGAGCTCTCCCTCAAAAACATCAGTGAGCAACCACCATGCTTCACAGTGGGGATGGTATTCTGTTCACTATAGGCCTTGTTCACCCGTCTCCAAAAACACTGCTTATGGTTGTGACCATAAAGCTCTATTTTAGTCTCATCACTCCAAATTACAGTGTGCCAGAAGCTGTGAGGTGTGTCAGGGTGTTGCCAGGCTTATTGTAACTGGGTTTTTGTGGTATTGGCACAGTAAATGCTTCTTTCTGGCAACACGACCGTGCTCGACCAATCGTCGTATTGTGCTCTTTGAATCAACCACAGAGCCGCTTGTATTACTCCTGGTGTTTCCTATGGGTTTTTCTTCGTATCCCGAACAATTCTTCTGGCAGTTTTGCCGGAAATCTTGGTCTTCCTGACCATGGCTTAGTATCAGGAGATCCCTGAATTTTCCACTTCTTAATAAGTGATTGACTGGCACTTTGCATGTTTTTGGATATCTTTTTTTAATATCATTTTCCCTCTTTATAAAGTTCCATTACCTTGTTACAAAGATCTTTTGACAGTTCTTTTGTGTTCTCCGTGGCTCAGTATCAAGCCTGCTCAGTGCATTCAAGTGAGAGCTAACAAAGTAATTGTCTATTTATACACAGACACTAATTGCAATTTAAGAAGCCACAGGTGTGGGAAATTCATCCTTAATTGCCATTATCGCCTGTGTGTGTCACCTTAGTTGTCTGTTACAAGGCCAAACATTAAAGGGTATGAAAACCCATTTGGGTGATTTCTGTTTTCATTATGATTTGAATAGGAGCCAAACAAATATGTGATAATAAATAGCTTAATATGATCACTATCCCTAAATAAAAGACAGTTTTTGCAGTCATAAATTCAAAATCAATGCAACAATGTCACCATTTCTGCCAGAGTAAACAAAAAATATCATAACAGGCTGTTAAAAAAATAGAGAACATCGCCATTTAAAAAACAATAATAGTCTTTTGTTTTTGCATAACAATCTATACAATCTATACTGTTATTAAAATTATTTATATTGTGCTCCATTTATGCTGAAGGAGTATTTGGCTAAACAACACTGTAATGTTAGCATTGTCATCCTCTGGTACAACATTCAGGAGAGTAACTTGCTCTAGGTTAGTGGGTGAAAGATGTGTCACAGAATTTGAAATGTGTTTTTGTCAAAATAAATATGAGGCATTCTTAGAAGTAAGACTCTTCCAGAATGAATGGGCATATCAGTCATTTAAATTGTCAGTTAACAGATTCCCACAACCATGACTGTAGCTCTAGAGTAAGGTTTGTTTAATTTCAACCACCAACATCTTGTGGGCTGAAATCCTTTTCGTCTTCCCTATGATTGAATGTGACTGAGATTTTTGCAGCAGAATAATTACTACTGTTGGATTCTGTCTTAACTAGCTAGTGTACACTCTTCCAGGAGCAGCATCACGAGGGACAGGTCAACTCTTTTCTGAAGGACCATGGGACAGACTATCTGGATGTGAAGGTCATTGGGCCAGAAAAGGACATAGACAGAGAGACTTCCCGCAACCTCGGGTTGTAAGTCACCTTTGCTTTCTCTTTCACACTAGTTTTGGATGCTCACATACAAGCTAGCCATTTTGAGTGACTAGTCAAAGTTGATTTGAAGCGTGACTATTGTGTTCCCTGTATTTTTGCTCCCAGTGAAATGTGCAGAAAGGACAAAGACTGTGAGTATTTCTTCAGTATGGATATCGAGGTGGTTCTGAAGAACAAGGACACCCTAAAAATTCTCATAGAACAAAATGAGTAAGTATCACGATATGAGTCTGTCTATTATCACTTTCTACAGTCCAAATCTCTGGTGACACATGCTATGATTTTTTTTTTTTAAATAAACTTGATATGTACATATGTTTTTGCGTGAATGAACAAAGCTTTCAAGGTCAGCTCAATTTCATTGTGAGGTAATGAATTATTCCCTGTCACACTTCAGGCCTGTAATTGCACCCATGATAACTAGAGAAGGCCGTCTATGGACCAATTTCTGGGGAGCCCTGAGTGCTGACGGCTACTACGCTAGGTCAGAAGACTATGTCGACATAGTGCAGAGACGCAGAGTGTAAGTCAAACACATTATATTCCATAAGTAATACCTATAAAATGATATAAAATTTCGTTTTTTATCAAGAGAGTGTGTTTTCTGTCATGACTGTTCCAGGTGAAGGGTAATTTCCTACTATAAGGTCATATTTTAGTAAACTGAACAGCACTACTACAGGTTCCATAGCAATACTATAGCCTTGTTATAGAAAGTGTGTTTAGTAACATGTACAGTATTCTAGACCATCTAACATTACATTTGCTGTCTCTACAGAGGTGTGTGGAATGTCCCCTACTTGACCAAAGTGTACATGGTGAAGGCCAGTGTCCTTCGCGAGGAGCTCTCAGCTAATGACCTCTTTAGCTCCGGCAATATGGACATGGACATGGCCTTCTGTCACAATGTCAGAAACAAAGTCAGTATTGGAAAGCCACAATTGATTATGCCAACAATCCATTTCCTTTTGAGTGCAAAAAAATACTTGACAATTAAATAATACTTGAATGTCCAAATGAAATGTCAAAGTAAGTGTAAATCAGTGGGTCATCCACAGCGCAGTGCCCCTTTTGTAGTGTCCCATTACATATGTCAATGTCATTGTAGCTTTAAAATGATGTGTAAAAAATGCTTTACCTTAAACTCTGTTTGCCAGGGAGTCTTCCTGTATGTGACCAATATGCACACCTTTGGAAGGTTGCTGTCCACAGAAAACTATCAGATGACTCACCTCCACAATGACCTATGGCAGATCTTTGAAAACCCAATGGTAAGAATTGGCTAGTTAGGAAGATACACAAGGGCTCCTCTCGGATGGGTTCAGCATCATGTACCTCACACATCGAAATGAGACACATTACATTATATTTAGGTAATTTAGCTGACACTCCTTTACAGAGCAACTTACATATGTTATTGATCGTCTATGTTTAGGGCCTATTGTACGTTAACTCTTATGAAATAATTAGAACTGCAGAACATTTTGTATATTAATCTGCTTGCAACAGTAAGATGGCCATTGTCCTCTATCATCAATATATGAACAGAAAGTGTAATCTGTTCATATGTAATATATTGAAAAATATATTCATGCATGTGTATATTGTTTATTTTCTTAAGGATTGGGAGGAGCGCTACATCCATGAGAACTACACAAAGATAATGAGAGACAAACTTATTGAAACCGTGAGTGCTTGTTTGAAAAGTATAACATTTCAGTGAATACTGACACATTACCACAAGGGAGGGGCACTGTAATGGAAAGTATATATGAATCTCAATAGAATGTTCAAATGTACAACATACACACATAAACAAGTTGTTTTAAAAAAGGTTTTGCATGTTTTATCTTTCGCTGTAACAACATGGTCACTGACATTGCTGACTGGCTAGCAAGTGACCCCTAAACTGAAAAAATAAATGTATGGCAATACATCTAACCACATATAACTAGATTCCTGTTTAATTGGTTTCTCCATTTGAGTATATTTAAAAACTGCAACTACCTCAACAAATTTGATGGAGAGAATGAAGCATGCTAGCTGCATCGACGTGAAATGATTGATATCTGACTTTCAGTTGTTTCACCTCAATTCAGCCAGTTTGCTGTCCTCCTATAAAACAGACTTTATGTATTTCATTAAAAAGAAAATCCATATGCTAAGTTTGTTTTGTAGGAGAGAGTAGAGCTAGCTAGCTGCATTGAAGCCAACAGTTCATTCAGCAAAACTCTCTCCTATGTTCCATACTTTCCTGTCAAATAAATCATAAAAATTCCTCAATATATATAAAAATCCATATAAATAAATAATCGCTCAATAGGTTATCTGGCAACAGACATGTCTTTTATTGAACCACCATGGCACATCCATTGACTATTTCTACAAATGGATAATGCAGAGTTTGTCTGTTTTTTATGCACCAAGTTGACCTTTAGAGTAACAAAGATGAGATATGTTTTACATGGTTTTTGAAGACCGTAGAAATTCCCTGCCAATCATCCCCTCATTGAAACTGTGAGGTTGCTTAATTGTTTATCATTGTGTATTTTTGCTTCCAGCCTTGCCCTGATGTGTACTGGTTCCCAATATTATCTATTACTGGATGTGATCACATTGTTGAAGAAATGGAAAACTTTGGACAGTGGTCAGGTGGTGGAAATACAGTACGTATATGTTTTCCTAAACCAATGTAGCAAGTTTGTTACATTGTCGTTTAAAGAGACATCAGCGAGTTTGTTTCCCACAAATGGAAACATTTACTGAAAGTTGTATTCGCTTTTCTCTTGTCTTGTAGTTGCTGTTTCAGTGGGTTTAATGTCAATCAATTTTAACAGTATCAGCTTTTATGAACATGTATGTCAAAGTATTTTGTATGATGCCACCATTCATCTTTTCATACTTTCCCCCAATAATGCCTAGGATAAAAAGGGATTTCCACGTATAATTGTATAAATATTATTTGTTTTTATTCTAAGAGCATTCTGTCAATAAACATAAAGCTACAGCGAGGCTTAACAAGGGATAGGTGTGGCTTGAGCATTGCTAATCCTACACTGTTAGCTTAGCAAACACACCTTGAAATGTACATGTATTAACTGGTAAATGGAATACGGGGAACAGTGTATCATTTCATTATATAATCTTTTTTCCAATAGGACACAAGGATTCAGGGTGGCTACGAGAATGTCCCAACCATTGATATCCACATGACTCAAATCAATTATCAGAAAGAGTGGCACAAAATCCTTTTGGATTATGTTGCCCCAATCACAGAGAAAATGTACCCAGGATACTACACAAAGGTATTGTTTTTAAAAACACTTAATTTTTAGATTCAGATTTTGTGTCAATATAAGTTTAACACTGTCAGTAAAATCATATGCACAGCAAAAAAACTTCATTAAGTTCCCAGAGAACCATCCATAGGAAATGTCTGTTGTTATGAGATATCTTGACAATGACAATTTTATCTTCTGAATTATATCAATAGAATGTAAAGAATGAGAGACAATTAATACATTAGCTTTACAGTACATTTTATTTTACAGTCATGTTTAAACAGGTTGTGTGTTTGCAAATAACGTATATTCTGGTGCAGCATAAATGTAATACTTTATGCTTTGACAAATGTGTACACCTCTCTACATGTCCTCAACTTGTATGACAGTAATTGCTGCTGTCTACATTAATCAAATTAACTTGATAGTAGTTAATAATACAATTATTTTGAAATATATTTTAATAGAATTTATGAATAGCACGGGGTCCCTCTGTGGCATACCATGTTGACCCTGACATGCGTCTCTTCTTTTGTCAGTGTACCTCTCACCTCAACTTCGTAGTGAGGTACAAACCTGATGAGCAGCCCCTGCTCACCCCTCACCATGACGCATCTACTTTCACTATTAACATAGCTCTGAACAGCAAAGATACTGACTATCAGGTAAAAATGAGTATGGGGTGTCCGTGAACTGGCAGGTTACCCCAACAAACACCAGTTCATTTTTGACAGGATGCAGGTGGTTTGCCCTCTTTCCTGTCTCTTCTTCGGTAGTGAATGCTGGATCCACTTTTTTTTCTTAGCCAGAGTTTTGCCAGAAGGTCAAGGGGCACATGGCCTCTCCCGGCAGCCCTCCCGGCTCCTTGAATGCTGCATGACTCTTGCATCACTATGGTGTTGTCTGTCTGTCTCTCTGTTTGCAGGCTCAGTTTGACTTGGCGTTTGTAGTTAGGTATAAGCCAGATGAGCAGCCCCTTTTAAGGCCACACCATGACGCCTCCACATTTACTGTAAATATTGCACTGAATCAAAAAGAGATTGATTACCAGGTGAGTGTGTTTGTATGAGGATGCTGATTGTTTCTCCACCCGACCAGGGTTTGAATTACTTATTAACATGGGGAGTTAGCCTTCAAAGACTGGCTTTCAAAAACGTTGCTATGTAAGACTACACTTACGTTACTATTTGTAACGTGGGGGTGTCCTCAAAATCCCAGCATCCTCAGGCACCTCTATAATTCGAACCCTGCATCCAATTATTAATATCTATTCAAATTGGTTATGATATCCAGTAATTTGCTGTGGTATTTGAACAGAGAAAATTGTGAGAAAAAAAAATGCTGTTCATTTTACTGGAATCTTTCTAACGTTTGTGAATCAATGTATATGAACTAGGAATGCATGTAGGCTGTTAGTTGCTTTGGATGTTTTCATAATATATGTGTTCATTATGCCAATTACCACAGGGTGAGTTTCCTAAAAAACATAAATTTCATCTTTAGCCTTGTGATCCTATTCCCGGGTGGTGAACGCATTTAAGCTGCACCACTGTGATCAGGAGTTAGAATCTTCAGTTAGGGGATACTGACAGTGATGGGACTATGGTAGGAGGAGGGGTGAATTGGCATCACCCGGGGTGGGTGGACTGGGTTGCCTTACCTCGTTGTGCTTTAGCGACACCTTGAGGTGATTTGGGTGCCTGCAATCTCCTACAAGCTTGTGTAGGTTTTCTGCAAAAGCGTCCTGGTTGGGTAAACAACTTGGTCAGATATGATTAGGAGGACATGTCTTGATCGAGTCTTCCCAGCCTACTGGATGCCAGAATATAAGCAGGATTTTGGAGGGGAGGAAAAGGTTGGCGGAAACGAGAAAGGAAAAAAGTTCATCCATTGCCTACCAATTGATGGGTTTAAGATGGTGTTAGTGCTATATGTTTAATGTATGTTTTTTCTGGAACTGACCCTAAATAGTTTGTGGTGATGCTTTCTTCTCTTTTGCATGCGAACGACAATAACCTACATTTTAAGAGCTTTTAGAAGATTGTTATATTGCATCCATTCCATTACCCTGCATCTATCAAAGTTTGACTTAAATAAGTGCAAAATCTGTTTAGTTTTGAGAAAAGTGCTTTTGGCACCGTTACTCTGGTTCCACTGTTTACAATGTTATTTATAATTAGTTTGCACCATTGATGAAAGCCTTTTGTGTTCTCTTGTGCAGCCTAAGTCCTCGGAAAGTTGACATTTCTCCATGTGCAAATCTCCAGGTTGATATACTTTCTCTGATTTCATCTATATGTTTTGTTTTACTGTGGAAGGGAGGGGGATGCAGATTCATACGTTATAACTGCTCTGTTGAGGCACCACGGAAAGGCTGGGCCCTTATGCATCCCGGACGGCTCACCCACTACCATGAAGGACTGCGAGTCACTGCTGGCACCCGCTACATCGCTGTGTCCTTTGTGGACCCCTGAGTGCCAATGGCAGTGTGCTGCCACTTCGAAGTGTTAGCTTTTATTTTGGTGCCTTTACTGAACTTTTGTCCATTCAGGAAAACTCAGTTTGCTATGTAGGTTTTGCAGGGGAGTTCAGCTTTTTCTCTTGAAAACCCTATCCCCTAAAAGTAAATGCAAACTTTTTTCAGTATTATTATTTTAACTGTCAACTTTTTTTTATCCAAACACTCCTAAATATGAGGTAATAAAAATAACTTAATTTGTAAAGTACCCTTCAGTGGTAAACTACTTGTGATACACTATGCAACGCACCATGGTCCAGGAGATTAAAACATTGGTCTTATTTATTGTTCTGATCATGTATAATGTGAATTTATTCCAAAGATTTAGTGTGGCTATTTGAATGTAAAATATTTAAATAACACCCTTTGTAGCACATTGAACCCCACTTGTAATTTTCATGTTGAAAACAAGTCCACATTTATTGCCCAAATGTTAAACCCTGTAGGCAGAAATGCCTTGAATGGAGCCAATCTGGATTTTTATTCTAAATATCAGACAGGTATATTAGTTATGCATTGCCTAGTTCTATCTACATGTTGTTCTGAATTGATCCTAGGACATACAGTGTTGCTCTTAAATGATAATAGAAGTTTTACATTCCTTGTTAAGTAATTGTTCAAAGTTTGATTGAATTGATCAGATGCCACATGGGTGTACAATGCAACATATTCTAAAAGCAAGTAGAGATAGCTGTGAAAATGTATATTTTGGTAATTTGTTAATAAAACACTACTTGGTACTGTATAAAAAGGGAAGATACTCTTTCTTATGGCCCAACAAAATTAGAGTGAATGAATCAAAGAATGGACTGTTCCGTTATGGGAAGTATAGTTTGCTATAACATTTACACAAACTATGTGGTCAAAAGCCTTAAGTTTAATGAATATATAGACTCTAGGCTGGGGTGGGAGACATTGCTCCTAGGTGTAATGTAATCATGGGCTTCTTTATAATTTTGACTTTATTTATACAGAGGAAATAAAGCCACAGTATAATGTTAGGCTTTGGGAGGGGAAGACGATATAAAAATTATTGGATTGTTGTGGATCTAAAAAAACCCTTACGGAAGAAATTAGTGGTGTAAAAACGCAAAGTAGACTTTCCGTTATTATAGCTTGGTTTTATGGGGATTATGACTCGTGCTATTGGCTATTTCATTTATTAATGGTTACACGGCACTGCACTCCTGGCCAGTATGTGTCGATATTGTTTGCCTAATAGTGGTGAAACGTAACAGCTAGAGAAGAAAGTGGGGAATGAGGAAGTGAAAAATATACGCTGGCCAACCGCTACATAGAGTAGCGTCATGCTGGCAATATTAGAGAATCCGTAGCAACAAGAAGATTTCCGGTTTTCGGATTTTGCCTTCAAAAGAAAAGTCCACGATTAAACGCGATTTTAATAATATTAAAATTATCTATTTTTCCACTATGCTTAGTGTATATTGAAAAAATGTTCAGGAGAGTTTATAGGGTGATAATATTCAAAACATTGCACTGTGTATTTGCAATTGTTGCTGGCATTTTACTCCGCATATTGTCCACATTCCAAATTGTTGAATAGCCTTCTATTTAGATGCATTATTCCTTTTGCTAATGGAGGTGATAATCAACACTTGGTGATTAGTTAACAGTTCAGCCAACGATCTAATGTAGTTGTCAAAGACTTAGATTTACTGGGCATTAGCCTGCTTTACCACCTTTAGAGGTGTATGTTATTTAATCTGTAAAAATATCAAATTAATGTTTAATGTGTGAATGTTATACTGAATTACATCATGGCGAATGAGATGGGTGGAGTTAAATGCCAGAAACAATTGCAAATACAGAGTGCCCCTAGTTTTTTTGCATATAATTACTCTATAGAGTCTGCTGAACATTTCCTACGAAACATTCACTGCGGCGTATAGAATATTTTTTCTTTATTAGTGCATATGTAAGTTTATTAATATCCATTGAGTTACATTGTAAAGAGGGTGTGGAAAATATTGTGTTGCTAGATGTAGCACTCCGTTCCCCATGATTAGATAGGTTTGTACTACTCTCCACACTCTCCTGAACATTTCCTCGATCGCTTTCTCTGGGGAATTTTCAATAGTTTATGAGCTATGAGGCTATATTTATTCCATATTCAGTCATTGGCATTGTCTGAATTTTGCCCTTGGAACGTGTTTTGATACCCACTTTTTATTGAACTTTTATATTATGATCAAATAAGAATTGTTGTCGATGTTTTGAGAGGTATATTTTCTTAAACAATTCATAAACTCAATTTATGTCAGTTTTGAAGTAATGCGTTGGGCTCTTAATTTTTTTATTTCCTAATTTTGATGACCCGGAAGTGTTTTTTAATGTTGCTCACACGACGCTTGAGTAGCATTTAGAAACTATTCATTGCTATAATCGAAGGACCAAGATGCAAGAAGACTGGTTATAAATCAGTCAACACTTTCGTGGTAAGACTAATTTCCCAGTAATACTAAATGCAACAAAACGTTGATTTGCTAGCTGTACAGACAGTAACGTTCCGTTTGCTTCGTGACGTGAAATAACGGAAGCAGGGCTACTAGTACCTAGTTAGTCATCGAATTACAGTAGAGATCTATATAGCGATCGAGCTAACCAGGTAGCTACAGTACTTTTGTAGGTAAGGTAGTTATGATTATGTAGCTAACTTCACCTAGCTAGTCAAAACTACTAGTAAACCACAATTTTAAGCGTTTCTAAAGTCGATGTTAGTATACTTCTACTACTAGTTCTGTCATTATTGGCCCGACATTTACAATACTGTACTGTTAAAACATTAGCGGTATTAAGGTTCGTGGCAAGCCAATACTGTACTAGCAACGGTGTACTACTAATACTAGCTAGCTGCTACAAGTAGGTAATTCTCTGGAACCTCACCAGGCAACCCTGGCTAGCTAACTTTACACCGTGTGACATGCACAAGGCAGGTGCTGCTCTCAGTTTCACTGGTGTGCGCTTGAGACTTGCCAGCCAGGCCAAGCTAAATCCATGATTACATAAGAACGCTGAGATAATTTTGCATTCTTCCTTGCAAATCAAGGCAGAAGCAATAGCTCGTTTGGCCATCTACCTGCTAAAATGAAACGGCGTTTTTATTCTTTTACGTACCGTATTAATACAGTAGCTACTGTATTACATGATGTTGCAAACAGCAGAATAGTCGCGAAGTAGTTAACGTTATCTAAAGCGCTAGTCACAGTAATGACGTATGTAACAAGTTATGGTAGGATTTGGCTACTTCTGCCGCACGCATTGAGCTGCAAACGATATATTTAACTAGATTTGAGAAATGTAGTCAAAATGGTCGTAGTGAGTTCTCTTGGTAAAATATCTAGCTAAAAAAATTTACATCAGCCTATTGTTTCATTGAAGATTGATAACAAAAATTGAAGGTAAGTCGTCTTCGACTGTTTTGATTGGAATGTGTCTCTCTCTACTTAGTAGGCTTTCAATCCGTTGGGTTAACAGTGTCTATCCCAAGCGCTGTATTCAGCCAGTAAGATTTTTTTTCTTGCTAGTCTGATAATAACTTATAACATAACTTAAAAGCTAGTTGCATTTTGTAGAGTGGGATTCAGATTTGCCTAACAACTCCCAGTGAAGTTTTACTTATGGGTTTAAAGAGATGCAGGAATACGTGGGTGGCTTCAGTACCTGGGTGGTGGAGGACATACTGTAAAGCAGAAGTTAACCATTAGTAAGCTTTGTAGATGTCATAATGCCAAAATACATTGGGTTGCCCACATTCACTAATATGTCGTTTGAATGCGATTTATCATGTATTGCTGTTATGTATGTGACATCCAGTATATAAAAACGAATTAGAAATAACCATGGTGTTATTTTCCTCTTCTCATAGTAGGCTTCAGCTGCTCTTATTGACAGCAAATATTAGTAATAGGCTGTGGCTGGAGATATTATATGTGAATCTTTCATAGACTCACATAGAGTATTCTAGTGGCTTGACCCTTGGTATTACTGAAAGGGCAGTAGTCCGTGTGAACCATGGCTGCCTGACTTGGAGAGTTTGGGAGGCTGCCAAAAGCAAATCATGCTTGTCCTTGTCGTGTAGGCCTACTGAAGGTGACCCACAGCTTCGCTCGCTCTCTTGCTTTCTCTCTCTCTCTCTCTCTCTCTCTCTCTCTCTCTCTCACAAATGTGCCATTTGCTTTTCATGTTGTCCTGTACTGTCTATTGTGTCGGTGTCTGCTGTATCTCTAGGACTAACAAGTTGGTATACATAACATGCACAATTTTTGTATTTTTTAGGATGTATTTATGATTGTTGTGTGATTACTAGGCTACTGCATGTGCGTCAGGATATTGGCTATATAAGTGATTCTATACAAAATGCAGGCAATCATCCACATGATTAGTTGTTTTTCACACAAAAATATATCCAAATTGTACGGATGATTATTTGCATGATAACATTTTTATTTTTTGGCATAAAGATTTTGGCCCCACACAATGTTTACATAATAGCTTGTTGTGATGTATTTCTATTGACAGTACTAGCTTTGTCTGTTTTATAAAATAGAAATGGCGGTTGACTAGGTGGTAAAGAAAAGACCATCTGGGCATAGGTTCTGAACCTGGCCAACTCCTTTAAGCCGAAACTCTTATCTTTCACCACTGACTCTCAAAGGCTATTTGCAAGCCAAATCTTTCTGAGGTGGAACCTATTATCTATAGATTAATTTAATGATTTATCATACGAGTATCATGGACTACTACCCAGGGCAAGAAGTTAAATTCATATCTCATTTAAAACAATATGCTATACAACAGTGATGCCCTGCAATGATTCAGGATTTTGGTGCTCATCGCCCTTTCTACAATACTCATGTTTTTCTGGCCTCCTTTTAATAGTGCGACAACCATGTCGGCTATAACAGAGAGGGAATAGGTCCATTTGGTTGGCTGTGCTGTTTGGCTACATTGCTACTCCTGTTTAAACAAGCTCTTACCTCAAGTTCTTTCTAGAAAATTGATAATTAATATCAAGTGCCCACATTTGCTTATTTTTACATTCTCAACCGCAATACACCCTGCTTATTTGTCTACGCTCACCTTGTTACGCACAGTTTGCCCCCACTGCTGACATATTTTCAATATGAACACCAGTGCCAAGCTGGTTTCCTTTGTAATTTAACCTTTATTTTAGCAGACAATTGAATTAAAAAGTTATTTACAAAATGCCTCCTGTGGCACCAATATGAAGGATGCATTAGCCAAGGCAGACTCCTCTGGCAGGTCCAACCTAACGTCAATAATTGACATTAAGGTAGATATTAATGGTTTCCAATGTCTTGCTACTATTTCACAGTTATGGTGTCTTGTCAATTTTTCCTTTGTCACTGTTAACATACGATCAATTCTTTATAATACACATTTATCTGTTTGCTCTCGTTTTCAGTGCAATGTCTCTGGTTTTTACGCGACCAAACACCAACGCTATTGGCAAGAAGGACAAGAGACTCATGGCTGAAGTGAACGCCAGCCCACTCAAGCACTTTGTCACAGCCAAGAAGAAAATCAACGGCATCTTCGAGCAGCTGGCCGCATACATAAAAGAAAGCTCAACCTTTCTTGAAGGTAGCTACTAGCTTTTTGTAGCCATATGTTTTTATGTGGTACAGCTGGCTTCCTTTACATAGGCTATTTGCATCTGGAGAAGCTCAATGATGTAGAATTGACTGGTTCTGATTCTCACGCTGACATTTCAGTATTGTAAATGTTTTATTCAGACATTTTGAGGTACTGGATTTTTGATTTCCAGGAGATATAAACCGTAATCATGAAACAAAAGAGTCTTGAAATGTTTAGCTTTGTGTAATGGATCTAGAATGTATGGAGATGTCACTTTTATTTGAATTACGGGAAAAAATGGACTCTTCCACCATATTCAACTTTTTTGAGATGCACCTGCACGGCCAACTGTCATTGTGGATATATACACCTATGAGCCATAAATGTATGACCACTGACAGGTGACGTGAATAACACTGATAATCACTTTATCATGGCACCTGTCAATGGGTGGGATATATTAGGCAGCAAGTGAACATTCTGTCCTTTGAATTGATGTGTTAGAAGCTGTAAAAATGGGCAAGTGTAAGGATCTGAGAGACTTGACAAGGGGGGTGTTTCTGGTCTGCAGTGGTCAGTAACTATCAGAAGTGGTCCTAGGAAGGAGAACCATTGAACCGGCGACCTGGTCATAGGCGGCCAAGGTTCATTGATGCATGTGGGGAGCGAAGGCTGGCCGTGTGGTCTGATCCAACAGTCGAGCTACTGTAGCTCAAATTGAAAAAGTTAAGGCTAGTACTGATTGAAAGGTGCCAGGACACAGTGCGTCACAGTTTTTTTGTGTGCCTGCAATGGGCACGTGAGCATCAGACAACTGGACCACGGAGCAATGGAAGAAGGTGGCCTGGTCTGATGAATCAAGTTTTCTTTTAAGTCAAGTGGATGGCTGGGTGTGTGTGCGTGGGTTGCTTACCTGGAGAACACATGGCACCTGGATGCACTATGGGAAGGAGGCAAGTTATTGGAGGCAGTGTGATGCTTTGGGCAATGTTCTGCAGGGAATCCTGGGCCCTGCTATTCATGTGGATGTTACTTTGACACCTACCACCTACATAAGCGTTGTTGCAGACCATGTGCACCCTTTAATGGCCATGCTATTCCCTGATGGCATTGGCCTCTCAGCAGGATAATGTGCCCTGCCACAAAGCAAAAATGGTTCAGGAATTGTTTGAATACACGCAACAACGAGTTCAAAGTGTTGTCTTGGCCTCCAAATTCACCAGATCTCAATCCAATCGAGCATCTGTTGGATGTGCTGGACAAATCGTTGTACCACAGCACACCTTCAGAGGTCTAGTGGAGTCCATGCCTCGACAGGTCAAGGCTGATTTGGTGGCAAAAGTGAACCTACACAATAATAGGCAGGTGGTCATAATGTTATGGCTGATTGGTGTAGGTTCTAGGTGGTTATTGTATAGAGCTCCATAAAATATGTTATATTTTGGCCAATTCCATAAAAATAATTAGATTCTGCTTTTGTTTTTTTTCCATCAACAGTGTTTATGTCTGGATTCTGTCATTCCGTCCACAATATCCAAAATTATAGGTGCCTGATTATAATTTTGGACCTTTGTCACAGACACCCATAAAAATGAGGAGCTGGACCCGGTCACTACAGAGGAGCAGGTACAGGAGGTGCATGGGTACCTGTCTAAGGTGGCAGGGATTGGAGAGGTGCTGGCACGCAGACACATGAAGTGTGTCTTCTTTGGAAGGTATGTCTCCTCTACTCCTGTGACAATGCCACTGTCTGTCATTGGGGCTGAAAAGCAGCCTGAATTCCCCATCATTGGGTTTTCAATGATTCCTCCAAGTATATGCAGATGTTCTAGATGTGTGTGTGATGGTTTTGTGTTATGTGGTCCTTAACGGTGTGTTCCGCTTAATAGGACGAGTAATGGAAAGAGCTCTGTGATCAATGCCATGCTGTGCGATAAGGTGCTGCCGTCTGGGATAGGACACACCACCAACTGTTTCCTGCGGGTGGAGGGGACTGATGGCAATGAGTCTTTCCTGCTCACAGAGGGATCCGAGGAGAGGAAGAGCATCAAAGTGAGTTCCAGACTGGATCGAAACAGACCATGTCCCTGAGCTAGTAAAAACCATGTAACACATCTCTGATGTCTCCAGTTCAACATATCTGCTGTGTGGAAGTCTACCATTGGAAAACATTAGAAAACACTACTTGAATTGATTTACAGATTTAATTCTTCTGTAATTTTTGGTTACTGTTAATGGTTCGCAAAAAGAAAGCTACAAAGACGTTAGCTTTTGTCTTGGCTAGCCTACTGTAGTCCGTTCAGGTTGGTTTTCTCTTTTAAAATGCAGTTGTGTTGAAATGCAGTTGTGTTAGTCTTTTTGTGATGTAACAAAAATATTTAGCCGCTTCTCACACGTCTCATTCTAATTAAGCTACCTCTTGTCAATTACTGTTTTATTCCTGGATGTCACAACATTTTTTGTTGTACTTTAAATTCAAGTTGAAATGTTTTTCCAAGGTTCTGTCATCTGAAGGGGCAGACAAGTGTCCCCTTCCCTGTTCTCTATTGTATGGCCGCTTCCAACTTGTTGGGACCCATGTGTCAACCAGCCACTGGCAACCATCTCTGAACACTAGGCTCAGTTGCTCTTATAGGTTCACATTCCAGCTGTATCTAGGTTGGGGTGAAGGATGCTGCCCGCCAACAGGTTTTCCACTCCTCTTCCCCTTGGGGAGGAGACCCCGGACACCAGATCATTTCTGCTAGCTAATAATTACTAAGATTGCTGCTTTCAAATAATTCCTGCTTTTTGTTAAGACAGATGAGTAAATGTTCGAGGCAAATGCTTTCCTTTCTTTCGGAATTGTTAGCTCCATGTAAAGGCATGCCTTTGTCACACAACCAATCTAGTCTAATCTGTCTGTTGTACTGAAGTAACTAAAAAGAGTCAAAGTTCAGATTTTGCATACCTTAACTCGCTTTTCTACCTCTTCTGTCCCAGACGGTGAACCAGCTAGCCCATGCTCTACATCAGGATGAAGACCTGGATGCAGGAAGTCTAGTGTGTGTCATGTGGCCCAAAGCGAAGTGTGCCCTGCTCAGGGATGACCTGGTTCTGGTCGATAGGTGACAGCAACACCTTGCATTCCACACACACACACACACACACACACACACACACACACACACACACACACACACACACACACACAAAGGGCCAGGTTAGGCAGTAGTATAATCAACCTAACTCGTACTCCTCTTCCACAAAGCACAATGTTATATAATAGGTTATTCCGTGGCCATGTGAACTGTAGTCAGCCAGATGTTCTCCTACAGCCCTGGTATTGACGTCACGACGGAGCTGGACAGCTGGATTGACAAGTTCTGCCTGGATGCAGACGTATTTGTCCTGGTGGCCAACTCCGAGTCCACTCTGATGCAGACGGTAAGTGGCGCGGGGACTTTTCTTGGGGTGCGTAGGGGTGAAACGGGCCTGAATGTGCATGGTGGATTAATGCTGTTTGTGAACAAACATTTTCTATCACACTTTGAATCCTTGCAGGAGAAATCTTTCTTCCACAAGGTGAACGAGCGTCTCTCCAGTCCCAACATCTTTATACTGAACAACCGCTGGGATGCTTCTGCCTCAGAGCCAGAATATATGGACGAGGTGAGTTGGCATCACTTGGAACTGTTGCAATGAAGACCCTAACAAAAGTTGCCATTGTTCTACTCTGATACCCTCGGGTGTAAGTTAGCATTAGCAGTCATGGCTCCGCTTTTTTATTTTATTTGTTTATCTTTGAACCCTTTAACTTAAAACAATGTATAACTCACTCTGAAGCTCACTGCTTTTTAGTCTATTTTCAGTTTTCTGTGTTAGAGAGATGCCCTAATCTGGTGGGACGCTGACATGATCCACACCCAGAGGGATGTCAGTACAAGTAGTGATTATTGTAATGTTCATTTAATCGTTTCTGTTGTAGCTTGTTTTCTTTTTAGAAACAATATGCATTAAGTTCAGGAAAACTAAATAATGTTGAAGATTGAAAAATTTGTTTAAATTGTGGGAGATTTATCTCCGAGACCCAAACCCATCTGTGGTATATATTTCCCAGAGCCAATACATGGCCTGCCAAACACTAATTCAATTGTTGTTGTTTTCATTACTCCAGTATCAGGCTATTAGTCTATACCCCTTTGGTCCATTACTGATTGCATCTCTATTCTACGTTTGGAGTATAAGAAACAGTGCCATGAATTTAGTACAAAAGACCCATGTGATGGGTTAATTGACAACTCATTGCTTTGAATAAGAGCCTTCTTTTATGTCTTCTACGGTTTAGCTGGCATAACAGAACAATATCTTTACATTTTGTATATTGTTAAAGAAAGCAGAAGTAAAGTAAACCTTTAATTGCAACTTAAATTCCCAGAATAAAATAAGCTGTATGCTGCAAAAACAGCGAGAATTAGTGTTGCATATTTGCCTCTAAAACTAGCCTCAACCATGCTGCGGGACATTTAAAGTTAAACCTGTATCTACTATATATATGGCCTAAATATGTGAAAGCCTGGATTTAGGTTTTATGACTTAATTTACTCCTTGTCATTAATGACCCCTAAATACATTTTGTTTCTTTTCCTTTAGTTTTGTATGAATCAAGGAAAATGAAGGTTAATTTGCGCTGTGGGAGGAAACTTATGCTCTCCGCTTGGGCAGAACGAATGTTGCAGCCCCCGAGAAGCCTGCCTCCCCTCTAACTTAATGGATTTGGCAACTCTAGCTTTTTGATTTGTAAAACGATTACCTTCATTTTAAGAAGTTTCTGAGGCATGCAAACCGGCGTATTGAGAGAATGCTTTCATTCAGCTCTGACGCCAAGCTGAATCTATTTTTCTGTAGCTGCCCAACCCATTGCAGGATTCACATAAGGGTATATATGTAACATTCAGCAGTGTTGTTCATGGTGACATTGGATTGCATGTCCAAGTGTTGATTACTAGTCTGGGATGGCTGTCAGTGGTAGAACAAAACCTGTGAGGCTGCTGGTCTAATGTTCAACGGATCTCTCCCTGTGCTGTCTTCGCCCACCGTAGAGTCACGGTGTTTCCTTAATTGGATGTTTGCATATCTGTAAGCCAGGAGAAATTGTAATGTTGATATGGTTTAAGTTAATGTTTCAAATATTTTGTTTTTACAAAGTTGTTAATGCGTGTCATATGAATTGGGTCATTTGTGTCCGTTTAAGGTGTGCCACTACAATATGTTAACATAGGCTTGGGTGTTTTTAAACTAGTACCTCTGTCCCGCCAGGTGAGGAGACAGCATATGGACCGCTGCACCAGCTTCCTAGTGGATGAGCTGGGCGTGGTGGATCGGGCACAGGCCTGTGACCGCATCTTCTTTGTGTCTGCCAAGGAAGTCCTACAGGCCCGTGTCCAGAAGGCCCAGGGGATGCCAGAAGCAGGTACACCTTCACACGTGTCCGCATGCGCGCGCGCGCGCGCACGCACACACACACATACATACACACACACACACCCATCGTCTAGCATACACCGTGACACCTTCTCTGACAAACCACTGAATGCAAAACAGAAGCATTGTCACTTTTTCTGGAGATAAGAACAGTATTTTCTTGTTCAGGAGGGGCTCTGGCTGAGGGATTCCAGGCCAGGATGTTTGAGTTTCAGAACTTTGAAAGGCGCTTTGAGGTAAGATTACAGAACCCGTAAGAGTGACTATACAGAAACAGCCTACAGTACTGTTAGGTGCCCATTACTGATGTCTGCTCTGTAGTACAGTTCAACACACTTCTCACATTATATCTGTATATTCTAGGTTAATGAGCTATACACTGGAAATCAATTTAACACTGTTTCCTCACTGGGCACTCTTATGACAGCCTCTCTGTGCTTCCCTGTGCGTGTAGGAGTGTATCTCTCAGTCTGCAGTCAAGACCAAGTTTGAGCAGCACACAGTGAGGGCCAAGCAGATCTCTGAGACCCTGCGTCTCATCATGGACTCTGTGCACGTGTCGGCTCAGGAACAGAGGTGAGACGTCGGTTCACGCCACATACCCAGACTGCACCTCGCGGCTTCTCTTGTCTCCTTCGGTTGACCCGATTGAAATGGTTTGGCGAGGCGGCCGTGTGACGGGCCCAAAGCGTTCCACGTGTCAGGTGGTGCTGTTGGTGTAACGCCGGTCTGGGTTTCAGGATTCACTGCCTGGAAACCAGGGAGGAGCGTCAGGACCGGATGGAGTTCATTGACAAACAGCTGGACCTGCTGACGCTGGACTGCAAGAGCAAGATAAAGAGGATCACAGAGGAAGTCGAGAGACAGGTTGGTCACATTTTAGGATGGCTGAAGTCAATGTATGGCCCAGTTGACTCCGAAGTCATGGTGAGCCTTGTGTTTGTGTGTGTAGGTTTCCAACGCCATGGCAGAGGAGATCAGGCGACTGTCTGTACTGGTGGACGACTTCCACATGGACTTCCATCCGTCTCAGACGGTGCTCAAGGTGTACAAGAATGTGAGTGTCATGAGGCGACCGTAGCACAACGATACCGCCCCCGACGACCACACAATGTTCAGTCTACACATTCAGCATTGCCAGTTAAAGCCTTGTCAGGGTTTCTGAAAAGCAAGCGATATAACTGCTGAACCAGACCACAGTCCATGAGTTCAACCAACAGTCATTATTAATCCAGACAAGCAGCACAACATCTTTGCTGATTAGGAAATGCATGCTGGCTCAACCCAGAGTCTGAGGTGGCTGGATACAACACAACAGTAGGATGTCGATGTTCATTAACAGTTGAAGTATTTGAGGGCTCCGCACTCTCTCTGAAGCCTTAGTGACATCAGTTAAAATATGAGTAGTGACTTTAAATATTAAATCCCCTCCATTCAAATCAAAGGCCTTAAAGCTTACCAAATCACTGTGGCCATTTTGCAATCCCACAGAACAAATTGCTTGTGGTCAATCCCGGCAGATGTGCCAGTCTGTTATTTCTAGGAAACCAGATTAATGTTTGATTCTGATCCACACCAATACCAGTCTGCCCTGAATATCACTTGTTGTGCAGAGACAGCACACAACCCCCCCCCCACAGCTGGTTGATATCTGGTAAAAGGAGATGCTGAACTATTCTACAGTGGCCAGCAAGTAGTCTAGATCTGAATCAAACTGAAGTTTATGTCTGTAATGTTTAAATTGTTGTTCAAAATAAGTTTATGGTTGTCTGAACAGTGCATTTTGCCTCATTTCTAAGTGAGTAAAGGTCTGACCAGGTCTTTGGGTTTGCATTGGATGGCTTTTTGGAATAACCTGTGAGTGTGTTTGATTCCAGGAGCTTCACAGACACATTGAGGAGGGCCTGGGCAGAAACATGTCTGACAGGTGTTCAACAGCCATCACCGCTGCCCTGCAGACCACCCAGACTGAGATGATTGGTCAGTCAGCCCCCAAACACTATATTCCATGTTCCATCACATTCTGAGAGAAACCTTATGGTCTCCTAGCTATGCTTACTGAAATAACACCAGTAATGTCTTTGTGGTCCCACCCCTCAGATGGTCTGAAACCCCTTTTACCGGGGCCAGTCCGGGAGCAGGTGGACAAGCTTGTGCCTCGGCAGCAGATCTTCAGCCTCAGCTACGACCTGGCCTGCGACAAGCTCTGCAGTGACTTTCAGGAGGACATCGGCTTCCATTTCTCCCTGGGCTGGACCATGCTAGTCAACCGCTTCCTCGGGCCCAAGAACACACGCCGGGCCCTCATGGGCTACAATGACCAGGTGTGTGTTTGGGGGTGTCCCTCATGAATTTTACCAATTGGCAGGGTGTCTGCTTCGCTACTGTTTAAACTGCAGATGGTGCTTTTACACTGTCCCAGTTTAATGCTCAGTAAGTGTGGGGGGGAACAGTGGTAAAGTTTAAATAGTGGTTGGATGTATTCCCTTTCTTTGAACTCTTCTTGGAAAAGCAGACTGCTGGTAAACAAAGTAAAAAGAACATTCCACTGAAAATGCTGTTAATTTGGATATTTTTCCATAGATTGAGAGATTAGCGATGATAGATGTTTTCCTGTAGTAGTTAGCATTTGAATTGAAGGTGGATTTTTCCCAGTCAATTTCCACTTGCTTATAAAAGCAGCTTAATGGTTTTGTCTGTGGAACCGGGTTGAATCGTCTTTGGGAGCAGACCAACTCCCCGACACGCTCTCCAGCCTGTGTTCACCTACTTAGTTTCCCATTAGTCATGCTCCCTCCGCTCGGTTGGGCCTTGCTTTCTGGACGTTGACCCTGGATTTGTCCTGTAGGTTCCACGTCCCATGGCCCTCACACCGGTCAGCACCAGCATGCCTCCGTTCCCCCAGAACTCCATGACCCAGGAGGAGCTGATGGTGTCCATGGTGACCGGCCTTGCCTCGCTCACCTCTCGCACCTCCATGGGCATCATAGTGGTCGGCGGCGTGGTAAGGAGAGGGCAATCTATGGGTTATTGTTGCCACTCGCCCATCCCAAAAGGATCATCACAGTTTATTTTTGGGTAGAACAGATATTCCAGACAGGTTGGCCAAAGACTAGAACCCAAAGGATGATGTGTGAAAGTGTCCAGTATTATTTATTGACAATTTGATCCTTGCTGTTTCTCAAGACCTGACATGCAGAAAACACATGGACCTATGGTCAGCAGCAAGCTAGCATACATGATTACAGCTTCATCAACGCTGGAGCTTACAGGTTTTAGTTAGTCGTTAGAAAGCATATGTCCTTGTAAATACATCATTGATACATTGGTACATATTCCATCATTTATTCCTTATGTGCCTGCGGACAGTTTCCGACTGACATGTTTGCAGAGGCACTGCTTCATGACTAAGGCTGTTCCACAGTTGAATTCCAGTAGAAAAGGAAGAGCTTGATACTCGACCATTGATTACTAGCCCTTGCAGTTGGGGACATTGTGTCTTAAGTGTGTGTTGGTGTGCGTGGGTCAGATCTGGAAGGCCGTGGGCTGGCGTCTCATCGCCCTCTCGGTGGGGCTGTATGGCCTGCTGTACGTGTACGAGCGCCTCACGTGGACCACCAAGGCCAAGGAGAGGGCCTTCAAACGCCAGTTTGTGGACTACGCCAGCGAGAAGCTGCAGCTCATCGTCAGCTACACCGGCTCCAACTGCAGCCACCAGGTCCAGCAGTGAGTCACGTTTCAGTCGTTCCTCGTGACGTCTCTGTTGTCTCTTCATGTCTGCTCCTCACTCTCTCTCTGTATCCATTTGCTCTCAGACTCTACGCTCTTGCCTTCCCTCTCCATCTGAGCTCCCTCCTAGCCACCACAACCCTGTCTTACCGGGCCGTTATCCTCCCCTCTCCTCCGATGCCGTGTTTCAGGGCTCTGTGCTGCCACCTTTTATCTGCGTGTTGTTTTTCATAGCAGGCAGCTGCGGCTGAGTTTTCTAAAGTATCTTTTGAAAACCGCTGGTTAGTCAATCTGTCACACAGCGTTATGTAAGTTTGATGATCTCCGCGTCATGTGGGAGCATCAACGAGGCCCTCTGGTGGTGAGAGGAGGGACTGGCAGTGTGGTCCTGACTTTGTATTTTCCGCTGTAGGTCATTATGAAAACAAAGCTGACTATAAGTAGGATCAATGTCAATATGTCTGAGTAGAACTGCTTATTTATTCTCAGTTTAGCCTTTCTCATCAGAAATAACCTGACCTCATCAGCACTACTCTGAGATGCTGTCCTGGAAATGGACATAGCGCTGGAGGACTCTTGTTTAGGGAGTTACTGAATAGAGTGAGGTGCTGTCTTTCTCTTGTTGCATCGCTGTCTGTCTGATTCGGTGCCGTCTGTTTGATCTGGTGCTGTCTGTCTGTGTGTACAGGGAGCTGGCTGGCACCTTTGCTCAGTTGTGTCAGCAAGTGGATGTGACCCGGCAGAACCTGGAGGATGACATCACTGATATGAATACTAAAATTGAGCTGTTGGATGCGCTGCAGAGCAAGGCAAAACTGCTCCGGTAAGACATATTTGATACAACAATGCTTGTCCGAAATTACACCCTAATCCATGAAGGACCTAGAGTCTACAAGCCTCTGGTCATGTGTACTACAGATGCAGAGACAGATGAGGCAAAGGTTACCTGATATTCTCTTACGTCAGCTGTCAAAGGCTGTCACTGTCTTGATGGGTTCCTGAGTGGTGTTGTCTTGTTCCCTGGCAGGAATAAGGCTGGCTGGCTGGACAGTGAGCTGAACATGTTCACCCAACAATACCTGCAGCAGGGACGGTAGAAGGGACCACCGATTCAAGATAAACCTGCAAATGAACTGTGGAGAGAACAGTGATTGTGAAAAGACCAAGACTTGTAAGGTGTTAACCTGAGAGATTCCTCATTACTTAGACTACAGGGTCATTGTCTCTTAGGTTTTCATGGTAGTCAAATTGTGGAGTTAACTGAAATTCGAAGGATTTGTTTCAGAATGGCACATTGTTTTGATTTAAGACTTTTCAGGTCAGGATGAATATATCAATTCACTTTCCAAAGTGGAATGACATGAACATGAATTGAGGCCCTCCTCTGCTAGACAGATGCACCCACTGAAATCATTCAGTCTCTCCTTTGGGACATTTTAGAATATTTGTGCTAGTATTAATTTAAAGATATAATATTTTATCAGTACTTTGTATAGAAGAATTGATTTGATACCAAGTACCGCCATATCCTATGTTGTTAAAATAGATTTTCACTCTCCATTTGCTGTAAGTACACCTTAATGGCCAGACAATGCTATTGATCAGAGTAAGACAGAGAGGACAGAGTAGTCAGCTAATTAGGTCCCTTGTTATTCAACAACGTGTGTTCCAAAATGGATTTGCTTCCTAGCGTGCGTGCCCACGTGCGTGCCCATGCATACATTCACTAAAGATGGGAAAGAGGTGAGAACAGTTACGTTTGTTTGAGGTGAATTTTCCGAGCCATGTCTCAATCCCCTGCCTGGCCTAAGAGCAGATGTACTTACAGCAATGGTCTGAATCTATTATTATTTTTATATTTATTGAAATTGACGTTTCATGCCTTTGAACACGGAAAATGATTAAGTGCCACCTTGAAAAAATGGCAATCTGAAACTCATGAGAAAACAACTCTGTTATTATAAATACTGGGGACTAGCCGCTACGGAGATGCTTCTTGTATTCACACGGTCGAGTTGCGCACGGTCTGATGATATTTCAATGACTAGACTGGCTATATGTTCTGGCTATGTAATGACACTGGCTATATGAAACTCAGTGTTCTGTTTGAGGTTCAGTCCATAACTGTTCTGAGTTACCTCATGCCTTGGGGTCATGCTCACTGTCTTGAAATAGTCCTCTGTTCAGTAGTCTTTGTGGGGAAGAGCTGATCTTGCTCTGACCTGGAGTGTCTGCCTGGAGCACATGAGAAACCATGGTTGAGTCCAGGTGGTTTAGCTGTTCACTGCAAGGCCCATTTACTGTGTGTATGGTATGTGTAGAGTAAAACCATGTGCTCTTATGTCTCATGTACAACAGGTATCTTATAGTGGAAATCTTATTAATTGTCATGATCAAACTGCTGCGCCCCAAAGCCTTGCCCCTGAGTTTATATTGATGAAGGTACATGTACTGATTATGTTGGCACATATTACCTTTTCAAATGTTTTTTCTGTCCTTAGCACTACCTTTTGAAAGGCATATTAAGAACTAGTAAATGTGTCAATACATGTCTGTATATAGTGTCACTAATGCCAGTTGTCCTTCAGGTTTCTGTGTGTGGATTGAATGGTGGTCGTGCCAAGCTACTTGGAAAGTGGGAAGAGTTCTTCAGAGTGAGAATGTGCACTTTATACTTTGCTGCTTTTCTGTGTACTTGACAATTCAGCTTTTCTTTCCCCCTGTTTCTAAGCCAGAATGCGAATCCATTGTTAGCTAGATGTTTGAGGTTTGATGTAGGATTGTAATGTGTAGACCTGCATGTGGAGACTGTTTGTGTCTTGTTAACCATTAATGCGAAAAGATGAAGTTAACAATGTATTAAAGAAAGCATTAAAGTGTTAATGAAGAAGAATGAAGTCTGTATGGAGGTGTTAACATTTTATTTTGTGTTTGAGGTAAGTAATGTGCCTTATGGTGAAATCAGTGACTTGATTAACATTAGTTTCAGCTCAGGAGAGGATAATTGAATACACAGGATAATGAAATTTACGGTCCAATTTGCCCCTTTGCTTTAAGAGATTTTGATTCTTGGCTGTATATCAAAGTAATGAGTCCCCTTGACACCTGTCAAGTGCTGGATTTGGAAATATAAGGTTTAATTAAATCAAAGTAGGATTTAAATTGCTGTTCAACATAATGGAGAACTGTTTCACATAGCAAAAGGGTATTATAACAAATAGGATATTCTGTGTTCTCTATACTATGTTCTCTACAGTGCCTTCAGAAAGTATTTGGATCCCTTCAGTTACTCCACATATTTTTTTCTTTTTTTTTTTACATTCTATATACAATACCCCATAATGACAAAGCATAAACAAGTTTTTAGAAATGTGCCTAATTTATTAACAATAAAAATACTGATATACTTAGGGCCATAAGTATCAAAACCCTTTATTCAGTACTGCCGAAATGCTTTTGGCAGAAATCACAGCTTGCAGTCTGCTAGGGTATGCCTCTATCAGCTTTGCACATTTGGATTTAGGCAATTTCTCATATTCTGCCTGGGAGGTAGATCCCCTCAAGCTCTGTCAGACTGAATGGGAAGCTTTGGTGAAATGCCTTTAGGTCTCCCCATAGATGTTCAATCTGGTTCAAGTCTGGGTTTTGGCTGGGACAGCAAATGACATTCACAGACTTGTCCTGAAATCATTCCAGTTTTTTTTGGCTGTGTGTTTTAGGTTGTTGTCATGCTGAGAGATGAGCCTAAACCCTAGTCTGTGGCCCTGAGGTCTAGATTTGTGTTTTTCCATGGATCTCAGAATTTTGCTTTGTTCATCTATCCCATACTTCCTGTCCTGTCTCCCAGTCCCTGATCTGAGAAGCATCCCCATAGCATGATGCATCCCCATGCTTCATGGTAGGGATGGTATTAGCCTGGTGATGAGTGGTACCTTGTTTTTGGCAGACAGCACTTGGCAATCATAGTTCGATTTAAACTTTTAGTTTCAGCAAACCTGATCGTCATCTTCCTTATGCTCTGACTCCTTCAGACAGTATGTCATATGCCAATTACCTGGGAATGGCTTCCATCTAACTGCTCAGCCATAAAGGCTTGATTAATGTAGTGCTGCAGATGGTTGTGCTTCTAGCAGCTTGTCCCATTTATTTCTTGGTCACCTCCCTGACCAACTTCCTTCTTATCCAGTAATTCGTTTAAGCCAAACCTTGGTTTGAAGTAACAATAAACCATCTAAGATATCCTACATCTAAGAGTTGAATATCCAGTGTCTAAATGTACAATATCAAGCCCAGTAAGTGAAGTATTCCTTGGCTCAGGCTCCTGTTTCTTGTGGCTGGGGCACCAATAACAGCCTTTCTCTTGGTGTCATAACCCTAATTATTGTCCTGCCCATTACCTGAAATGCTCCCATTTATAACCATGATGTTCTACTGTTGAAGCAGTTATTAAGTCAGTAATGAATAGAGGACCACTGTGCCTCCTTTACGATCCCCAGACTCATTTGCATGTTAATTATCATTAGCGGTGGGGGAAACAATCCTACCCGCCAAATTAGCAACTTCATCATTCCACATACGTTTCTGTCAGGTTGTAAATGCTAGCTGTTTGCCTTGGGAATTATGTCAGATTAAGGGGCTGTTACCTTTGTTGCCATTGTTTAGGATGGCTTTTAGGTCAACATTATTAAATGTAATTAATTAATTATCGAGAAACAATACCTCCCAATTGTGCTTGGTCTAAATATTTGCATTTTTGTAGGTATTTTACTGTACAACCCTTACGTTTTGGTCTTAGTAATATATTTGCTCGGTGGCGATGAGTGGTCAATCTTACCAGACGAGGGCGACAAAATCTAGTTTTTGGACACATTGTCTTCGAAAAAAGAGCCATTGTGCCCAATGTTTAACTCGAATGTTAGATTTAAAATGTGTTATTTGTTATAATACACTTCAATACAATATGTTTAGAATTAAAGCCACATGTTCAAAGTACAGGCATTTATGAAAACAGCCAAACAAATTAAACAACTAAGATTTTATTTTAATTAAAATATCTATGCATGAAAAGCTATCAATTGCTTGGTTCTTGACCAATGATCAGTATTGGCGCACAAAAGCTTGGCACACATGCAAATTAGTGACCTGGAAGCCCGTGTAACTTTCTCCCGCTGTTCATATAAAAACATAGTATGACTTCTTTTTATTTTAGCTTAACCATATAAAATCAATTTTGCTACCAACTAGTTTTCTCGAAATAATTTTAATCATAGTTAGTTGTTGTACCAGTGACGTTTTTTCATATTTCAGATAGATACTTACGTTCTAACTGGCTACATATGTAAAAATGGCTTTAACGTCGCAATGTTATCGGATGAAGATGCAACATGTTATGGAGAAAGGCTGTGAGTGACGCTTTCCATCTGCAACTCCATAGGTAGGCCACATGATTCGCCTAGTCGCAGGTTACATTTTGGCCTCGGATTTATGCGCATGAATGTGCGTGCTGGTGGAGTTGGAAGATTTGAACAGTTCAAATCTCGCGACTCATTGAACTGCATTCATCGGTTTGTGGGGGAAACAAATATTTTGAAAGCCACTAGCATTGTTCGGGTAATGAGGACATCAATTTACCCATTGGTTTGGGTTGTGAATGTAGATTATTTCACCATGTTCTCAGAACGATTACGTAGGCAATTTTACGTAAATTTGAGCCAGACGATTTCGTAAGATATATTACGTAAAGTAAAATAACGTTAGAGTCTGAATCGATAGTAAAAAATAAAGCTGCGTTTTCAACCGGAGACCTTCCACTTCCCATACAGGTGCGCTACCCAATGCACCAGATAGGGACCTGTGGCTCATTATTGCGTGTGGTGGTCTCAGATGAATAAGTTTGAAGCGATTTATTTCTTTGTAATACTAATCCTAACCTTAACCCCAGTGCTGTGATTCCTAACCTAAACACTAGAGCTGCAAGACCTAATCCTAACCAAACCTTAACCTAACCTTATTTGTTTCGTAACCGTAGCCCTAACCTTAACCCAAGTGCTGTGATATCTAAACTTAACCCTTACCTCAACCCCAATGCTGTGTTATGATGCCTAACATTAACCTAACTTTAACATAGCAATGCATTCATGACATATTCTAGCAACCTTGCTGTTGTTGTTAGTCATCCTTGAACTACATAACCAATGTGGTACAGTGGGTATGGTGACGGCCCTCTGATCTGTCTGTTGCCGATTCGAGACACATGCTAAACATTTTGTTAAAAATCTTATTTGTTTCTACGTTTTCATAGCGTTCATAAATATCATATGTTTGTCTATTGTTCCTATGTTATTTTACATTTTAATAGCAGTCATAACATTTTATAGATTGTAATAGCATTTGTAAGATAAGTCAGGGGTGTCAAACCGGTTCCACGGAGGGCCAAGTGTTTGCAGGTTTTAGATTTTTCCTATAAATCGGTTCCCAGTTCAGAACTAAACAACCAGGTGAGGGTAGAAACTAACCAATGAGTGACCTAATTAATCATTCAAGTACAAGGTGAGTGCAAAAACCTGCAGACACTTGGCCCTCCATGGAACTGGTTTGACACCCCTGGTCTACGTGGTTTCCTGTGACCACGTTGGTTCTTTAATTGCACCATTACACTGAAGTGTAACTTAAACTTTCTGTCAATCCTTGTTTTCATGACCAGTGGAAAACAGTGAAACATGCCCTCTTGAAACAGCTTAGTTTGGATCTCCGTCCCTTTTGGAATATACACGTTTCAGGTAGCTGAATATCAAAAAAATGTGTCCAACTAATTTCACAGTAAGCTATTTCCACAGGCCTAACAAAACAAACACATCATAATCAAACTTGATAACTTTTGATGGATGTCAAGAGGTGAGATCTAAGTGTCACCAACAAACATGTAAACAATAGGTAATTGTAAGAAAATAAAGCATACCATTCTTCACAATTCTTTTTACAGCCCATTCTCTAGACTTTATGGTATGCCATTCCTTGAGAGCATAATTTCTTTAAAGAAAATGTTTTAAAGTGATGGGCCCAATCTGACATCTATGACAAGAATAACTTGAAAAGCAACGAAGCTCTTTTATTTTGGTGTTTTAAAGACTAGTTTTTAATAAAAATACCACTCAATCGCATTATAATCTATGTTAACATAGAATGCAATGGGTTCGAGACAACCAACATATTAAATAAAATGCTGCAGATATGTAAACATTGATAATGTGGCAACAGACATCTTTTGATTTGTAATATTCCTTGATCATGTTTACCCCTATTTGTTGACTGTTTATGTGAGAGCCTTTTTAGAAAGTCAAAATTGGTGGTCATTTTATGCACCTCCCCAACAACCCTTGTTGAATTCTAATTATACAGTCGGCTACTTTTGGCTGACCACTTTTTCTACAATGGGCAAATTAATCTACAGTTTTTCAGAAGTTAAAGAACTCTCATTATGGTCATCATTAGGCTGTGGCAAAATATGTGAAATGTTGCTCTCTGGACCATTGAATACAGTTGTCAAGCTAAATACATGAAAATAGAGTTCCCTAACAGAAGCATCAAGGTCTGTGTTGATTTTATGCTCTTTCCTTCTCAGGCAAAGGAAATAACAAGGGCTTAGCTATGGACACCAGCAGGTGTGAGGCTTCCCGGTGCTAAACTTAACATGCAATAATGTGGAACAAATGTCACCTTTGGAATTCTCCCATGCTGAGCTGAGATGTTTTTGGCACTGTGTGGCTCTGTTTCTCCCCTCGGAGCTGGCTCCATCCCTGAGTGTGTTCGGGTTAAGTAAGGAAGAGTTTCATATGTTCTTGTTGGAGGGTGAGGCCGTGTTCCATCTGCGACCATCACACTGGCTTTTAGGTTAACACATCCTGCCCATGTAGCTTTTTAACATCCTACAATGTATGCCAGCATCAGGTATATAATAGGTGAAAATATTCGTTATCAGTAAATTGATTGGATCATGGGGTGGTATCATAAACAACTACAATAAGAGGTGTATTCATTGTCCATTATGAGCAGTCCATGCAGTAGTAGTAACCTTGTAGTTGTCATAGTTCTCATATTTTGACTGAACTGAGCATAAGCCTAGCATGTTATCTTGCTCGGGTTGCTGCTGGGAAATTGAGTTTGGATGTGACGCTTTTAAAGACTGCAGCTATATCCATGCTGAAAAACCTGACAGGAGTGTCATCATGCCCAACCTGGTTGGCCAGCCATGTCTTTCCTCCGGCTCCCTGGGTAAGATAGTCATCATTCAGAGTCTCATTTGTTTTACCTCTTAAATAGTGGAACAACATTGCTCATGTTTTTCTAGTTACATTTAATAAATTCACTTGTCTTTAGACTTGGGACAGTTTTCTTGCGGTATAATGGCTGTTGAGATGCCACTGTTATAATTTGCTCATTTGTCATTCCCATTTTATTTGACTTCTACATGTGCCTATGTAATTCCACTTTCTGGTTGTAGTTTCATTACTTCTAATAGGATCCCACCACTCAGCGTGTCTAATCTTTATTGGATGCAGTCCGGATCGCATCGGTTCCCAGCATATTGCCATTCTCACTTTGATCGTAATGATTCATCTGTCTAAGGGCAGAGATTTGGTAGCTGTATTCAGTTGTTTTTCCAACCAGGATCTGGTGCAGACAGCGTACACACCTCCCTTAACATCACCTCACTGGAAACAGACGCCCCAGCTCACATACGTCAGTCACACCCAGCCGAAGGGGGAACGATAATGTGAAGTGCAGGGCCCTAACACACGCTGATGGGCGAGGGAAAAGTCTTTATCGGCCCAGGCATTGACTACACGGGCTGCTGATGTCATCATGGACCAGTGAGTGTGTGTTGGGGCAGACTTCTTCCCGTGTGGGCATTGGGGACAAAGTGCCCTTTATGCGGTGTGCCGAGCTGCAAGGCAGAAACATTGTTCCGCAGTAAAACATTCTGTAACCAAAACCACATGTTCCACTGCAGAAGACAGACAGACAGACCGGGCAGGCCCCTGTGCTCCACGAAGCAGAGGGGAGCTGTGGCCCTATTTGGGTCAGTGGGGCTCTTTGAATCCAGTGCTTCACTCTTGTTAGACATTGTGCATTTCATATGGATCAGGAAACCAAAATGAAGAACAGATTGTCTAGGCAACAATGAAGTGAGGGAAGGGGTTAAGGGGGGTAAAAAACGTATTTTCTCACCACGTTTTAAGCACAATTGAACATGTCGGTTAGCGCTTAATGTTTTGACAAGTAAAATATGTAGGACTTTTATTTAACAGAAGCCTGGTATTGTGACAACAATATGTTTTGAAATACATTTAAAATGCCAAACTTTTTTTAGAGGGTCACATTTTATAGAGGCATTAGTTGCTTCAAAGGTGTGTTTTACATGATCATTATCAAGGTATATTATTTCCAGTGAAACCAACATGATGATGTGCTTTTTACATTGTAAAGCACACACACAAATCCATAGCCTAACCTTTAATATGTAATGTGATCAAGTTGACAAGTTCTACAAATCAAAGGTAAACGTAATCTCTTCAAAGGGAAAGATGTTAGTGCCATATTACGCATTGTAGTTTTAATGACCTTTTGACCATTTTGTTCCTGATGCTCTAGGTCAAGCTTAATTTAAACGCCTCATGTAATATTCCAACCCACCTTTAGCAATAAAATATAAATTGCCTACAGTGAAATTACAACATGAAAATGTTTGAATGGGCAACAAAATCTGGTTTCAATTATAAATTTTGTTCACAAAGTATACTGTTATTCAATTTCAAGCATTCTGCATGTAGTCTAAATGATCATGACAACAAAAGTGTTTGTAGGGCCATCTGTTGTAGCCATTTATTATTGCTTGGTTTGGGACTAGATTAATTTCTAAATGCTCAGGATCATGAGGTCAAGGCATGTGTTTAGAGGTTTTCTTCTATCCTGTGGGAAAAAGCCTGCTCTTTTGGTTGAAGCACGAGCCTCACTCGTTGACATCCTCAGCTCATACTCACTTCCCCTGTGTAGATCTGAGGTCACAGGCAATTAGCCTAAATGCAAATTTTCTGATTTAAATTCATCTACAGCATCACAAGGTAAGCTTTTCCTCATATCCTCTTAAAGTGTGGTGCTGCAGGCTGCTTTTCCTCGTAAGTTAACCTGGTACCTCTCTCCCTATCTCACAGGCTTTGCCATTACAAGGTCACCAGAATGGCAGATCACTAGCAGTTACGCCCACATTTTAACTATTGTGGTGTTTTTCCTCATAAAACCGATGTGCTGAGAAATACTGAAAAGCGAAACGTTTTCTGTAGTGATGGCCATATGAGGCTTCATTACCCTTCTTATTGCAGCTGGATATTATGCTGGCAGCGCTAACTCATATTTTCTTTTTCAAAATAAAAGCCATAATTGAACTATATTAAGCAGTTAATATAGTTAATGTTGTTCCATGATGCCACCTGCGTTCAGCCAATTGAAGGTTTTACAATGATTCCCCTAAGAGTTTAACCTGGCGAAGTACTGTAGATGCACAAAGTGTTCAGTAAACACAAGGCCCCTGTTCTCAGTATCCCTGGCTTTAAAACTTCAGTGCCTCTGCAGGAGGTCAGCCCTAATTAAATGGACAGCATGGCACATTAGCCCTGCATGGAGTCACAGCCAAGCAGGTAACAGAATTTAGATCAGTCTGGCCCCAGGCGGCAGATGAACCCCTGACCTCCTTTCTGTGGCCCACTCGTGTTTGCCTTACTTAGTAGAGCTGCCTGCCTGCTTTCGCTTGAGCAGGGGACTAAACAGTTTCTCATTTCCTCTCTTTCTCGGCCTTTCTTGTTCCCCCTCCCTCCTTCCCCGCTCCCCGTCTCCATAGTGAAACAAGCTCTCTGTCTGTTTTTAGTAGGCATTCAGAGGACACCTCCACTCTCCAGGCCTGCCTGCAAAAGGAGGAATAGGTCAGGTGTGGATCTTCCAGTGCATGTGTACACATCTAGGATGGGCAGTGTATACTTATGGGTGAGGTAATAGTGTATTTTTAGGGGCCCTCAAACTCAGTTGGGAAGAGCGTGGTGTTTACAACAGCATGACTGTGGTTTCGCATACTGTCTTGTGTTACGATGTCAGATTATTTGCTTGTGGTTATATGAAAGAGCAGGTATAATGCTCCAGTTTGTTCAGTTGGTCGAATGACACTTGTAGACCACAATTTTAAAAAGTGCCACAGATTCTCAATTGGACTGAGATCAGGAATGGGTCCCTTTGGGACATTTACTTTTTTGTTCCTGAGCCACTGCAGTTTTGTTTTATCCTTGGGATCATCATCCTGCTGTAAGATGAATGTCGTCGTAAGCTTTTTTGTGGACTGAAGCAGGTTCTATTTCAGTATTTCTATGTATTTTGCTCCATTCAATCCCTGCTAATGACAAACAGCCCCACAGCATGATGTTGCCACTACAATAATTCACTGGAGGAATGCTGTGTTGGCATTGTTAGGTTTGTGACACACACAGAGCCTTCTGTTTTGGCCAACAAGTTCTATGTTGTAATCCTCTCAAACCTTTCCCCACATCACAGCCAAGTCACTCCCATGCTACCCTCAAAAACAAACTGGTTTCATACACAGCTCTTGATATGGTTGACAGATGCACCAGTTCTACAGTCATAGTCACTGAGCTTCTTTCAAAAACCTTCTTGTTTAAGTTTAAAGTGCAATGCCTTGGTAGTGTATCTAACTGTTTTCTAAGCAATGCCTGGGTGGGGTATCTAACTGTTCACTGGGTACCAATTCATCAATCTATGCATTTGTATTTCTTTGTCTCTGACTTCGGTATAAATGATATGACATCATCTTGCGATGTGTCTTAAAGATTTGCCGCAGTGATATTGTGATCCCGCCCCTCAGATATGTCTTAAAGGTAATTTTTAGCTTTCAAAGAAGAAAATAGCTGGAAAATGTGGTTGGTTCTTTGTGTTAAAGGTATAATGGAGTTCTTTGACATTGACCAGTTTAGATTGTGAAACTGAGAGTAAACGGAATACTTTATCACAGATGGGTAAGCAATTCTAGATAATGATAATTGAATAAATGAAAACATATCTACTCCAAATTAAGATTCAATGGTGTCTGCAGAAAGAATTGGATGTCAGATATTAATGTAATAATGTGGCTTGAACTACCAGTATTGAACTACAGTAAGTGTTGTTGATTAACACCTGGTCACAGAATAACGTAATCCATCCCTGATCTGCAGTTTATGCACAATTACTAGGGCTTGCTTAGCAAGAGGCCACATAAAGCATATGTAAAAGATTAATTATCTTATTAGGTGTGATTGCCAAAAACACAGAAGCACAACTCTAGATTTTTCTTATTACAAGGACTTGCGTAGCAAGAGGACCCATGTTTAATATTGAGCATATATGTTATTATAGTTAATATTGTTCTTTGGACCTACTCCTTACACCCTACTCCTCTTACATTGTTTAAGCTAGAAGCACTGCTCAAACTTTGAAACACATTGTCTGGAAGAGTGTGCTACTTATCAAAATGTAGGTATTTTCTACTTTTTTCTTAAATATTGTATTATTTATTTATCTTAATCAGTTTTTTACATTGAATTTCTTTCTTGATTTTAATAGGATATTAACAGTATCTTTTGAAAATTCAAGCTACATAGTTCAAACCAACTTTGTTTCACATGTTTAGGCAGAATGGAAATTAGAAGTAATTGCTAATAGACACAACTCACATTTTGTAAGATGAATTGTGTTGCTGTTTCTTCAAATCATTGTTTGATCTCTTCTTACAAGTGTGCTATTCTGCAAAATGTCTTCCAATGAGTGCATCTTCACAAGGGTGTTTATCGTTCGATGGTGTGTATACTTATTCCAATCTTTACTAATAGAGTGATATCTTGCCTAATGAACCTTGGCTCTGTGGTTAACTCTGTGTATGTCATTTGTTTGAGAAGCCGGTGTTTGACTAGTCCCCAGGACCACCTCCCACATATCAGAAAGGTGGCGAGGTCCAGATTGACTTTGATGTCTGACAGTCTGTGTAGAGGGCCATGTTTGTGTTAGTTCAGATCCTCTGAGAGCCTTTTGTTGGGAGACCTCACAGGTTACTGCTAATCCAATCTCACATGGCTGTCTCAGCTCGGGGCCTTTAGCCATGCTCTGGGGATTGACAGGGGTTGGCCGGGGGTTGAAAAGTCACTTGTCCAAATACAGCCTTGTTTCATTACAGGGGATGCACAGCTATCACCACCGATGAATTCCGATGAACGACCCCGCCCACTCTGTGTTGAATCCAGATATTCAAATCCTTGTCAGAAAGAATCTCTATCCAAATAGAAAATGGATTTGGGTCTCTTCTCCCTCTCGTCCCAAAGCCCTTAAGCACTTTCTCTCTCTCAAGTGTTCCCTCCTTCACTTTGCCAGTGATATACCTCCCAGCCAGTTCTCCATCCAATATAAACACCAGCGGATCCTCTCCTGCTATTACTTACACTGCGCCTCCCTCCTGATCACCACGCCGACCCCACCAGCCCCCGTCTCCAAGCCCCACTTCCATATTCTGAATTGCCAATCCCAATCTAATTTATGGAATATTTTGGAGGTAACTGTATACAGTGGTGATAACATCTTTAGGCTCCGTGACGGACAGGAACTAGGCAGTGTGTGGTTAATAACATAAACTGCAGAAAAGGATCCTGGGCCGGTGCACTAGCTGGCAGAGGAACAGGCTGGAGCAGGAGGTGAGAGCCGGGAGAGAGTACTGCAGAGGAGAGCCAGTGTGCTGGTGGTAATTGGGACCATGTGAGCCCCCCTCCCCCAGTGGAGGGATTGGAGAAGAAACGGAACTCTCCGTCTAGAGATCTTTTCCAATTAGATGCGCCCAGAAAGGGGAGATATTTGAAAAGGGGGAAACCTGACCCAAGATTGAAGTGAGGACTGATAGGTGAGACAGAGGAGTGATCGCTAGGACACAGGCGTGATAGGTGAGACAGAGACACAAAATGTCACATTTCTGATTCTAATGTCAAATATGGACTTGAGATTCTTGGGTCAACTCTCAGAGTTAATAGAAAGTAATGCTTTACTCTGCTTGATAGTTGAGGCTGCAGTGTAATGGCCAGTGATTGGAAGTTGCCCTATGAGGCACTCAATATGCTTCAGGTGAATGAGTGGGATAGGTCTTATGGATGCTTGCCTTAATAAGTGTTATGTGGTTTTCAATCTGACAAACAAAAATAGAACTGTTTAGGGAGTGATTCCTTTAGTTAATGCCACCTTAGCATGTTCCTGGCAGGCTTTCTAATGTACAGTTAGCAAGCCCCAATCACTACCTCTATATACTTGAGAAGCTCTAGGATCTTTAGTTCATGATCTGTTGTTGCACTGTATTACATTTGGTTTTTGACCTTTGTACTACAACAGTGTTTTTTTTTTTTACTGGTTCATTAAGATGTTTTTGAAGGAAAAATCAACATGAAAATCATTATAACATGAGTGGTTGAACATCTTAAAAATTGGTTCAACAAAGGACATTAGGAGATGCTTTGATCTCTCGCCTGTCCCTGACCACTCTGCTAGCTTCCCGATTGTACTTCTGCCGCCAGCCCGTGTACCGACTCTCCGCCTGTCCCAGACTACTCTGCCTATCGCCCGTCTGCCTCTACGCCGCCGAGTCGTTAGACGACTGACCTTCCGTCCCCGTACTCTCCACCTACCCTTCTCCCTCCTGCTCCCTGTCC